>CAJUYG010002676.1:0-28668 GCA_910591675.1 Galerucella calmariensis | reverse complement strand
AGAATTCTGGAAATGCACAAAGTTCAGGCCAAAACTTATTGTTGCGACATATTCGAACTAACCCAAGATTACGAGAAATGGTTTTTCCACGTATGAGAGCTGACCACATATCTCTTGCTGCAAAGAAAGATCCTATTATATGTGCATTTGCTTCAAGATACCTATCAATACACAAAGAACCTCATTTCATTCCTGTTACTTCAAGAAAAATGAGAGAATTAGCCAAACTCTTAATAGAAGTTAAAAAAATTGAGCCTTCCATCAAAGATCTTTATGGTGCTCTTAAAGGCCTTCATTATGATACGTTAGTAGCCGCTACTAAGACCGTTGCCAAATATGATGAAATAAATCAACAGTTTGGGGCTCCTACGTATGCATTGCAAATGGGGACAACACTTAAGCAGTGTTGTGATATCGCAATTATGCATGCATTGAAAAAATCAAAGACGGGCTCAACACTAGAGCTAGCCAATGATGAAGTGGAACTTAAAAATTTAATCCAATTAATAGAAGGACACTGGAAATTCGACATTTCTAGCCAAGCCTCAAATGACATAAATTTAAAAAGATGGAATAAAGTAACTGTCGTGCCTTTGGCCAGCGATCTTAAATTGTTGAAAGATTTTCTCATTAATAAAGCTAATAGCTCTTTATTAAAATTGAAAGGGAACCCACAAGATGAAGAAGAGTATGTAACCTTATTGGAAACTATTTACTGTCGAATATTGTTATTAAATAGGAAGCGCCCCGGAGAGCTGCAAAGACTTCTTGTTAATACATATAAATCTTCATTAACACAAAATAACACTCAGGGATACGAAGAATTCACAGAGGTTATTTCAGAAGCAGAAAAAATGCTTATGAAAAATTTCAAAAGAATTGTGATACGGGGAAAAAGAGGTCGTGGAGTGCCTGTTTTATTCAGTAATGACGTCCAAGAACATTTGTCTGTCATTTTGAAAATTAGAGAATCTCTCAACCAAAAAACGAATATTTATCTCTTCGGTCATCCAAGAACAGGTGAACCAATAATTGGGTATAAAGTCTTGAAGAAATATGCAGCTGCTTGCGGAGCCAACAATCCCGAGGCTCTGACTTGTACACGCCTGAGAAAACATCTAGCTACTCTTACACAATTATTTAACATGAATGAAAATGATATGGAACAGTTGGCTAGCTTTATGGGACACACATTAGGAATACATAGATCATCTTATAGACTACCTGACGATGTTTACCAGACATCAAGAATATCAAAACTTCTTATCCTCATGGAAAAGGGGGAGGCTGGACAATTTAAAGGGAAGACCCTTGACGAAATTGATATAGATTTAAACGAAAATTTGCTCCAAGATTCAGATCAGAATTTAGAAGAACGTCAGGTAATATTTCCTTTTGAGGAAGGAAAAGTGGAAGAAAATGAGCTAGAAGAGGATATATATAAGAAAAAAGAAAAGAAAGTATCTGTTCGAAAAAAAAGAATATTGGTACCTTGGACACAAGAACAAAAAGACGTTGTTATTTGTTTCTTTAAAAATCACATAAGAAGAAAGCAACCCCCGAAAAAACAAGAATGTGATGAGGTAATAAGAACCAACTCCACACTTTTGCAAAATAAGGATTGGTTGAAAATAAAAGTATTTATACAAAACCAATATACAAAAAAATAGAATCAAGAAAAATTTAATATTTTGGACGATGGAATAAAACAATTTAATTCGTGTAGAACTTTATTATATTTCAATTTAAACTTGTGACGCGTTTCGCTAACACAGTAGCTTTATCAAACGAGTGAAGGTATGATGAAAAATTTGCATTTATACAGTACCTACATAAATACGGAACTTTGGGAATATTGACAAAAGTATTATAGAATATTTACATGGAAATAAAGTGCAAAAAGTGCCTAAATATGAAATTCTATGAATATTAACAAAAATATTGAACACGTTCACCTCGGAATGCAATTACAACAATCATTCCTGAACAATTTTTTAAGTGAATAGGTTCATCTAATAACGGATATCTATTTGGTCGTTAAGAAAATCACCTGATTATTTATTTTTATCCATTTCAAGAGTTTCTTAAGATTTGATTATGAAGTTAAACCTATGTACTTGTTCAATATTTTTTTCCCGAGCCCGTCTGACAAGTCTCCGATAACACTGCAGCCTAATGGCTTATTGAGTTTTTGCTCGTGCTTTCTCATAGCACTCGGTCCAGCACCTTTGTTCCCTGCACCAGTTTGTACAGGTTCTTAGCTGGGTTTTTGCTAAATAATATTTTTGTTGATATCCGTAGGTACTTTTTGCACTTTATTTCCATGTAAACATTCTATAATACTTTTGTGAATATTCCCAAAATTCCGTATTTATGTAGGTACTGTATGAATTAAAAAATGTTCAGTATATACTTGCCATAATAAATATTATGCGAACTTAAAGCTGTCGGCTCTTTGTTCGACCGTGATTTAATACGGTACCGTCATAGTCCGCTATACAGGGTGATTCATTACTAATTGGAAATAATTTAATAGTAGAATCCCGACTTCAAATTATGAAGATTTAACCCAAAACACCTAAATAAAATGTAGCTGCTTACTTAGTTACAGGGTGTTTTGTTTAAAAATTTAAAAACTATTTGTGTTCAGTACTTTAAAACTGTTTTACCTATTCATTTCATATTTGGCAGAAAGTGTAGACACTGTACACCCTACCAAATAAAAATAAACAAACGTTTCTGGCTACTACCAGAGGCGTACGACTGGGGCAAGTGACAGGTTAATTGTTCCCAAATTCTACGCCACTGGCGGAATAGAAATTTTAGCACAATTTTTTGATTCTCCAATACTTTTTACGTAAATAAAGTACTCTTTTTTCATAACGATAAAGTCAATATTTATCGAGATATTTCAAGTTAAACACGAAGCTGCCCAATTTTGATGTGTAATAACTATGTCGATGTTTTGAACCAGTGAATTGCATTAAATACGTAAATGAAACTTTAATCCGTGTCAACAATAAAGATCAAAACTATTAAATGAACGGATGAATTAAAAACAAATTGTAGTTATGAAAATTATAATCTAAATAAAAGTAGGTTCTGACAATTTTAATAACGTATCGGAAATATCAGAAACGAAAAGGTTATTACACATCAAAATTGGGCAGCTTCGTGTTTAACTTGAAATATCTCGATAAATATTGACTTTATCGTTATGAAAAAAGAGTACTTTATTTACGTATAAAGTATTGGGGAATCAAAAAATTGTGCTAAAATTCCTATTCCGCCAATGGCGTAGAATTTGGGAACGATTAACCTGTCACTTGCCCCTGTCGTACGCCTCTGGTAGTAGCCAGAAACGTTTGTTTATTTTTATTTGGTAGGGTGTACAGTGTCTACACTTTCTGCCAAATATGAAATGAAAAGGTAAAACAGTTTTAAAGTACTGAGCACAAATAGTTTTTAAATTTTTAAACAAAACACCCTGTAACTAAGTAAGCAGCTACATTTTATTTAGGTGTTTTGGGTTAAATCTTCATAATTTGAAGTCAGGATTCTACTATTAAATTATTTCCAATTAGTAATGAATCACCCTGTATAACTTAAAGGAGATATACGATTAGATAGCTGCATTAAAAATATTACGTCCACTATACCTTCACCTTTGTTAGCGAAACGCGTCACAACTTCAAATTGAACATTAGTTCAAATATAACAAATTAAATTATTCCATTTTATCGTTCAGCATGCATCTTCATCGACTAAAAGCCTAATCCAAACAATTTAATATTTTTTTATTTTATCATTTTATGAGTACCTATTTCATTTTTTGCGGGGATTTCAATAGTTATTTTCATTTAGAAAAGCATAGGATATGTTGTTTATTGGCACAGTTTTAAATATAACAAGACATATGCTGACCGTAAAAAAATATAAAAAAAAGTTTTAGTCTTATTAAAATTTAAATTTTGAAGATTAAGTGTTTGTATTTATAAAATTTTGTAGAAGCAAAAGTTCCAAAATGTTTAAATATAAATCTGTGAAATTTAATGTTTTTTAATTAAATAAAGAGTACCTATATTAAACAAAGAGTGACTGAAGTTTGGTAAAAAAAAAATTTCACAAGAGTTGAACACAGAACTCATGTACGGCCTTACCTATGACATTAGTTTATATCTGATAAATTTGGCAACTTTTTATTGTTAATTTCAGGAAAATGAAGGTATTCTTTATAAATATTTTGTATGGCCTAAGACCCAAAATGCAACTATTAGATATCAAATTTTTTCAGTTGTATACGAGATTATAAGCAGATATGTGATATAATTCCTATCACCCTAAAATTTTTTCACTTTATGCGTATTATCGTACCCCAGAAATGGTTGAAGCATCGTTTTGTCGATTTCGTGGAAAATAATTGGAATTGAGTAAGGTACCTACTTATAGTATTGTAATGTTTTTCTTATTTATTTAAACTGTTTTTACCGTGGGATGAAATTATACGCTAACTATGGCTAATTACTATTGATTTATTCAAGAAACACTTACACACTATAATAAACTTAATTTACACACTACTCTATGTCCACTAATTTATCTACATTCGGTATAATAATTGTCCTGATTTATCTTCAACACTATTCATATTCACTATCTGTTCACTCACTGTTTACTGAAACTGTTTACCGATTCACTGTATACTGAAGAACTCCCCGACTCACTCGGGTTTTCGAGTATATATATAGTTATATAGTTCTTCGCAGCTCTAAAACATTCTTGAATTTACGAATTAGAACATTCAGGAATAAACTATTGTATTGCCTTGTACGCTTCGAGAACAGTCTGAATATAACCTGCGAAAGAACCTTTCTAGAAAGGTCGCATTCTTAGTTTGCAGCAGGACCGGCTTCTGAATCACTGAGTTCGTAACAGTATTGAGGTATCGAATTTAAATTGCTTTTGATTTGAATACAGAGCATTTTAATGAAAACTATCCACCCCACATAATTCTGAAGGAGTCACTTTTATGAAAAAACACGTCAAAAATCTTGGGGTAATAAATAATTTTGCTCATATGTAGATGTGATAACTTCAAGCCCCTCCCCCCACGGTTATCCATCCCAATTTTTTTCATGAAACACCCTCCATTTTACTTCAAAAATGAAATTTGCTTTACTTCGCCACTAGAACAATATGAGGTTGTAATCTGTTAAACGGGATATTTTAAAAGTTATAACCAATTTTCTGTCAAAATCACAAGTTCAACGACCTGTATAATTGAATAGTGGAATACATTGTATTTTATATCATTGTCGAAAATTACTATTTCCATACTCCTATTTTTATTAAACATTTCCCATATCTAAAGTTATTAGTTTTTGAGATATTCAGCAAAGAAGTAATTAGGTATGAAATAGTTTACCAGATGTTAGTTTACAGTTGGAAGTTTACAAAAATTTATACTCATGGGAAAATAAGTAACAACGCTCAAAAATAACACTATTTTCACCAAAATTGAGTAGGTCTCAATAACATCACATCTGATACACTATTGCATACCTAATTGATAGTTTACATAGGAAAATTAGGATATCTCAAAGAACTGATAACTTTGAGTATGGGAAGTATGGTAATAGTACTTTTCGAAAATAATATAAAATACAGGGTGAGGTGATTCATTTAAAATTTCTGAGAAAATAATGTACTCGAGCTTTGACTCACCATGTATTTGATTCAATGAATATTTGCAAAATCATTTATGTCTGTAAATTTTGATAATCATTAAAATTGAAAAATAATTAAAAAATCAGAACTTCCGCCACTGAAAAAATGTTCAACTGATTTGGTTTTTGTCGCCGTATTTATTAATAAATATTGAGTAATTGTTTGAATTTAACAATCAATCAATACCTAACTTAAATATGATATGATGAAGACGGAACTTACTCAGATAAATCTGGAAAAGTTATGATTTTCAAATGAGAATTAGAAGCACGAGGCTTCCGTATATCTAAATATTGATTGTAATATATGGAAGATGTAGGTACTACATATGTAATGAAATGTGGCATCACTGTACGGAAGACCTATGTACTGAAAATTTGATATTCTCAATATACTCGGAAGACGTAAAAATAGCATTTCAGTCGGAAGATTGAATGCTATAAAAATGGTTAAAAAGAAAATATTTTCCATTATTTTTTTATCAAATACTAAACTAGAGTGGGCAAAATGCGATATACTTCAGTGAGAATATATATATTCCTGCTCCTTCTGGTGGATGAGGTAAATACCGTCTTTGGCTGGAAGACTCAAGTATAGAGAGATGTATATATATATATATATATATATATATATATATACCTCAAATCGGCACTTTGAGTCCAATAATTTTCCTTCCAGCGGATGATTGGGTCCATTTGTGACTTTTGAGTCCATGGACCCAAAAGGACATTTCTTTTAATCAGTTCATTGGGTCCACTACTGCAATATGATTGGTCAGAAGGTGAAAATGGGGTGTGGCGTAAATTTGTGATTAACATACACATCAAGTCCATTAATTGCTGTGTTGCCAAATACACGAAATTTTTTTTCTCCGTTAATATGGTTTGCTTGCTGCACATTTTGGTACTCGGGAGATGTATAAATGAAATTAAATCCATTGACTCGTGGAAGGATGACATTTTAACAAACAGTGCTGCCTAAGTTGAAAAGCAAGTATATTTTTGTGCCGAAGTGTCAAACAATAATTTGTTTTGTCAGTAATATTAGCTTACTTGTGAACTGGATATGACGAAGTCAAATTTGATGCTCGATTTGATGTTACCTACAATCATGTATTAATTAAAAATGTATCATGTTTGTGAAGAAAATAGTATAGGTACCTACAAACCTCAGAAAAATATTTTTTTGACGAGCCATAACAGCGCTCTTCACAGAAAAGAAGCTTTTCACCTGGATATGTATCTACTATTCATTATGCAAACGGGAATTGATAGTTATTTCAAATTTTCAATTTTGCATAAGGGGAGTTCCATTCAGGTCGTCGGAGCGATCGGCCCGAAAACTAAGAGGTGGGCTAGTTAATACAAAGAAGTTTATTGGTTCCCAGTTTTTCTTCAAAGTTATATCAATCATAGTATCTAGTAGTTGAGTAAAAAATTATTCTGTTAGTGATATATATGGAGTTCTCCAGCGGGAGTGATACCCCGGCAAAAAATAGGGGGAAATAGGTACCTAGACGTTGGAATGCAGAATCAGACGAAGCAAATAGTTTCCAAGGGTTTTCAGTCAATCAACAACAAAATAAAGAGCATTCGAATATGCAATCAGGAGATGACACCACAAAACATCACAACTAATTATTTCAATAAATATTGAGACACAAGAGAGTAGACCTAATTACTCACGATAAAACTGATCTAGGATTATTCTACATTTGTATAGAAAATGTCGATATTAATTTGTTCGGTAAATTCAACGCAGTTAAAGTAGGCGAAACATTATTTAATCTACAAACAGAAATTTATTATCAAATTGAAAAAAGAATTATTTGGTAGGGCGCAATCCAGTCAGAGTCACGTTTGAGAGACACTCTGTGAGCGCTAATTATCTAATTAATTCCAAATTGCTTAAGCAAATTAAATTACTAGCATAGGTACATTCCAAAATTTCAACTGTTTAAATTAGGTGTGATGAGAGATATATTATAAACGGATATATCGGAAGAATATTTCGAAAGAAAAAGAAACCAGTACCATCACCATAACAAATTCTCAGTAAATGTTATAAGAATGATGAGAAAAATGAACATGGTGAATCAAAATCTACAAATCGATAATTCTATCATTAGGTATGAAATATTCACCAGATGTAATGTAATTAAGACATACTAAGTTAAAGTGGAAATAGTGTTGTTTTTTGCGTGTTGTTTGTTATTTCCCCATAAGTATGTTTTTTGGTAAGCTAACATCTGGTAAACTATTTCATACCTACTTTGCTTAGAACAATGAAAATATCATAAAAACTAATAACTTTAGATATGAGAAATGCTCGATAAAAATAGAAGTATGTTAATAGTACTTTTGAACAATGATATAAAATACAATGTTATCCTGATCCACTACCTATACAATTATACAGGGCGTTGAACTTGATATAATTTTGACAGAAAATTGGTTATAACTTTGAAAATATCCCATATAACAGATCACAACCTTATATTGTTATAATGGCGAGGTGAAACAGATTTAATTTTTTGAGTCAAATATAGGGTGTTCCATTCAAAAAATATGGATGGGTTTCCATAGCGGGAAGAGAGTTAAAGCTATAACGTCTACATGTTAGCAAGAAAACGTTTCCCCCTTTATATGATTTTTGTCGTGTTGTTTCATTTTCTCATTAACGTGACGCATCCAGAATTATGTGGAGAGGATGGTTTTTATTGAAATGCTCTGTATATGAAACATGCATCTTATATCTTATATCGACACTTCCGGTCAATTCTTTTCCGTTTTAGGTACATTATTTGTGATTTTCGAGTCCATGGACCTGGAGATACTTTTTATCTCATAATACTTATTTTTACTCTGTCACATCAATATTCACATATATATATGAAAGACATAAATATATTTTTTTTATTGGTGAACCATTTTACCTATTTAAAGCACGCCTCGGCCTGTTTAAATTGAACTTAAAAAAAAGCACGTGTTTTAAAGTTACCGTGGCAACATCAACAACTCGAGAAACGAAGTCTAAATCTATGGTCTAAATTATGTCTTAATGACAATTTTTTCATTATTGATCTGACAGGAATGGTTTGTAACGTCAAAACTTTTATTCGAACAATATTTAACAATGTCAAATTTATAAATTGAAATGGAAAGTGCCGTTGGTATTGTTTGAAATATTAATATTTCGATTTTTCGAATCTCAGGAAATGGTATTCAAATTAATACTATTGACATTTACAGAACTCAATGAGGTTGAACATCCATCAAAATACAAATTAGTTTAAGCTTTTCTCATTTCCATGACACAGCAAGGTATACCATAGGTATACAACATATACATCACGAATTCAACCATTTGACATTTAGTTCTTATTTCCATCTATGATTTCCATTTCTTGTTGTTGTAGTAGTTATAGACCAGTATTTATAATTTCAAAGTGCACCAATAAAAAAATAGCGTAAAGTATTCGTGGATAACTGGTCTTTAAAACACTTGCTCTATTTCGAGCACTCCGGCTTCGCCGTCGTGCTCCAAAAATCGCGCGTGTTTTAAAGACCTTAATATCCACTTATACTTTAATATACTAATATCAACACTTTCAGTCAATTCCTATTCTTTTCAAATCTCTTATTTGTGACTTTCGAGTCCATGGACCTGAAGATATCTACTTCTTATATTATTTAACTTGTAGTCTGTAACATGTATATTATAAGACATAAATATCTTATATCGACACTTCCGATCCATTATCATTTTTTTCAGTCCATTTTTTGTGACTTTCGAGTCCATAGACCTGACGATATAACTTATGAAATAAGCTGAAGCTTTTTCTTTATTTAATAGCACTACATTCGTTAATCAATGAATCTAGACTTGAACACACTTAATTCAGAATATAAACCTTATTTAAAAACAGGAAACGTAATTTGAATTTAAGCTGGAAATTATTATCAGATTGCACTCAGTTTCAAATAATATCATTTTTCTACTACCGCGTGTAAAGTACGTACTTTAGACACATTTTCGAGTGCGTAAAACTTTATTTTACGCACTAGTGCGTAAAGAGTTTTACTTTACGCACTAGTGCGTAAAGAAAAAATTCCAATATGTATGTAGTTATAGATATCCAGTCTTATAAAAATATAGGTATAATAAACGGATATTAAATCAAAGTTTTTTTCATAAATTGGAGATAGAAACCTATAGAATTCGGTAAATTAACCTAATAATTATTTAACAATTATTGTTAAATAATTATTAAGTATGTACTGGAAATAATACGGTAAATAGGTATAAGTTGGCGGTGAGTGACTGACATTTCTTTGTGAATTGAATCTGACATTTAAAATTTAAATTGAGATCTTCCGACTATACCTAGAGTAAGCAATTGTATTTTATATTCAGGAATTGAATTTTTTTAGAAAACTATGATGTTATTTTAGATTATTATAAAAAGACTCTAAAGAAAAATTTAACTTACTTTACGCACTAGTGCGTAAAGTTTGTTTCTTTACGCACTAGTGCGTAAAGAAAATTACTATTAAACTTTTGTATTTCAATTAAATATTCGCTAGTAGAAAAAATATTGTATGCAATTCGTGTGTAAAGACCTTTTTTTCGACTCATGTGATTGTCGCATTCGCCTGCGGCTCATGCGACAATATTCACATTCGTCAAAAAAAAGGCTACTTTACACACTAGTTACATAAATAACTATTTTAGCATTGGCAATTTTGACATATACAGGGTGAATCAAGACCAACGGGATGGAGGTTTATAGCGGAACGGTGATAGTCTTAGAATGTTTTTCGCTTTAGTAGTATGAACATTTATATAGGCTACATTTCAAAGTTATTTTGAAATATACAGGATGTTCCAACAAAGTGTGGCGTATCAAAGTTATATTTTTTCTCACGGAACACCCTATATTTTATTCCATTTTCTGATTGTCGCTTAAAAAATGAAGTACTCCTTCATAATTGTTACCTATACCTAAATACAGAGGGTTCCGAGTTATGCTGACTTTTAAAAAAATGCGAACAGCTCGAAAAAAATTATTAACACATTGATATAACAAATTCTAGCAAATTTTCTCTTACATCTAAATAGTTGAACATTCGTTGGATGTATTTCATAATTAAGTACCTAGGTACTAAACATCTATTCACAGGGTGCTCAGAATTTTCAGTTCCATTATTAGATAATTCAATGTGTAATATCTGACTTATTTTAAATGGAACACCCTACACTTGAATAATTCACCATATTCAAAAAAATGTCTTCCGAATGGTATGAGTGTGTCCTATGCCTAGCAATTTACAATTTTCTTAAATTATATGCTAAGCCGATTTCAAAACATTTGCAATTCTCTATAAACTTTTTACTATTTATCTTGACATAGTTGCTGTAAAAAAACAGTAATAGTAATAGTAATTTTCCCTCTTCTGCTTTTAATAATTTGTTGTTCGATTTGTAGTGAGTATTCATGTATTTGCTTTATTAAAAATGTGTTTTTGTTTTATCATGTACTCAAATACTTAACGATAAAAAAAATTGTGTACCTCAGCAACTACAAGTGTGCATATTTATTAGCAACTGCACTGTTTTTTTTTTCACAGAAACTATGTCAAGATAATTAGTATAAAATATATAGAGAACTGCAGATGTTTTAAAATCGATTCAGCATACAATTTAAGAGAATTGTAAATCGCACGAAAAATATAATACCTAGGACACATTTTTATCATAGCGGCAAAGGTCTCAAAGATTCTTTATTTTGAAGAAATAATTATATAATTTGTATTGACAAATTGAAATGTCTTTGTCCTACGTTGTTTTTCGCGCCAATTATCTATTGTTTCCAGCGGTTAAAATAGAGTGCCGTGTGCATCAAAAGATGATACATAAAAGTTTTATATAGGGTGGTCCACGCAAATCTGGTGTGAAAAATAATGAACCATGATTTATAACAACGAATTCAAAGTAGATAGTGTTAATATTCCCGTAAAATGTAATTCTAAAAACTTAGTTCCTATTTTGGACAAACTGAGATTTAAAGAGCATTTATCTTTATGAGAAACATTTGAAATAAACAAACACAATGTATGTCACAAAATTGGAAGACGTTTCTTGCGATTCCCTGGTCTTATCATAATTTAAGCATCGTGATCTTAGTATAATAATATGGGTCGTGTCTATAAACAACACGTATTCAAGAAGGGTTCAAAGACTTAAGAACGCCTGGGTTAGGCTAATTTAAGATATCTGAAAGTGGATTTTAGTTATTTATGATACAAGTGCGTATCTTATATTGTTCAACGAGTGAGAAAAGTTCTTTCCCCACATGTTGCACACCATACCCTTTCTACGACTGCATAAATTTAAAGAATACAAGTAAAGTATTTTGATATTAATTTTTATGGTTAGTTAAACAAAAATAACAATAAAGTAACCTATCTCTGAACTGTTACATAATTTTATTCAAAATTATAGTTAATAGAAAAATTCATACAATTTTGTATGGTCAAACACGGAACGTCATTCTACAATTTAAAAACTTCTAATATAATCTCAGTTTTGTGACAAATAAGTAGGTATTTGAAGATGACAGTAGCATACTAAGTTTTTGTTGATTTTATTTGATTCTATGAGAACTACGTCTCTTTTCATAGCAGTTGAAGAGAATATTATTATTTATCACTACTTATAAGTAGGTTCGATCAATTATTATGTAATTACATCAATTTTAAGTTAGTAGCACCGTGAAAACACTAATAATTGTCGTGAATGCATTTGTGATCTCTTATATGTATATTAATTTGAATGAAAATTCAGAGATTATTTTCCATTGTGCACTAGTAGGAAATACTTATTGATACAGTTAATTTCGTTATAACTTTTTAAAATGAAACTGTTTCCAATGAATTCCACTATTTAAAAAAAAATTAATGATGATAATATGTCAATATCCTAATAATTATCAATACAGAATTCTTGAAAATGTTTAATTAAATATTGTAATCAATTAGAAACGGTTAGTTTTATTTGAAAAAAACTTTTGAGCAGATTCCACAAAGTAAGGGTCCAAATAGTAAATTGAAACTAGCACGATTCTCGTAGTGAAAACTTCTTTGGGCGCGTTAAGCACTTTTTTGGAGGAGGAAAAAAATTGATTTTTCTTCATCGTCAGGCTATATGTACCTAGACTTTGTGCATACCTATGTGTACAGAGTTATTTATTATAAATTACCCACCCCCTATCATCGTTATTATTACTTTTAGGAGAAGATGTCTTGTATAAAAGTTGTTTGGTTACAGCTGGATTTTCTTAATGAAATTTATTTATTTATTTAATTTATAATGAATAACCCTGTACCTTTTATAACATATAGGGATACGATAAAATTTATAGAGGCCGTTGATTTGTTAGTAAAAGTTTCCTCCCATCAAGGCTATTCAATGGAAATTTGAAAAAGAGTCAATATTTTCGCGAACATTTTTAAAATAGGAGCGTAAGTACGATGAAATTTGTAGATTTGTTAATTTAAGAAAATTTCCATTTACCATGGGCCTACGATGAAATTTTCAAAACGGGTTGATTTGTTTGTGCAAATGTCCTTCCATCATAGCCGTACGATAAAAATTTTAAAAGGGAGCAATTTTTGTCAGAAAAAATACAGGGGCGTACGATAAAAAGTGGATTTGTTAATTTCTGAAAATTTTCATCTACTATGGTCGTACGATACAATTTTCAAAGGGTGTTGATTTATTTGTAAAAATTTCCGTCTATCACATCAGGTCAATTGTTTGTGAACATTTTTTAATATGGGCGTACGATACAATTTTTAGGAGGAGTTGATTTATTGTAAGATTCCCTTCAACCATAAGTGTAGGTACAATGAATTTTTTTGAAAAGGATTAATTCATTTGTGAAAGTTCACATCTACCATGGGTGTTTGATGAAATTATTGAAGAGAGTTGATTTATTTGTTGAAAAATCCGTTTATTGGTGTTCTCACTTTTGTCGGCAGTCCCATGACTGGACTCTTCGTTCATTTATGGTTCCAAAATATATGTCCTCCAATATTTATTATAGATGTTACAGTTAAAGCGTGAATTTCTGTGTATACCTTATTGAATAATTCCCTTGTCTTTCTCCATAAATTAACCAATGATCTGCTTCAAAACATCATGTAAATGAACGCATTCATTGAAATTCACGCTTTAACTGCAACATCTAAATAAAATAGATGTATAAAAACATTATGATAATTATATATATTGTATATTTTTCGGCTGCTTCACGTAACACGTTTCCATTGTTAAGCTAAGATTAACATCATGGTGATAAAGTTTGCAGATTGAAAAGTATTTCCATTAACTGCTCCTGGTCACTTTTCTCAATACATTTATCATTGGAAACAGTTTTCTATGTATGGATGTCATTTTATTTGATTTGGATACCCAAAACCCTCAAGGGTAAAATATATTGTAAATAAGCGTCAGGAGATTGTGATGTCATCCGTTCAAAAATAATTACCGATAGGTCATCAGGTCAACAACTTTTCATAGTAACGTTCCGACTGTTTTCCTTTTTTTGATTAGCCGGAATATGATTTTTACTTCTTTCCAATACAAGACAACTTGTAAACCATTTATTTCGGCATCTTCAATCTTGTTTATTGCGAAGCATACTTCCTATTTTGTAGTCACATCAAACTCAGATAAGGATTTATTCTCAGTCAAGCTGCCTAAATATTTCACATAATTCCATAAACATCAAATTTCAATCGCAAAAATAAAAATATACATTCAACCAAGTCGTTCAACGAATAAAATTTCCACCGTACTACGAATTATAGCAGAATAACGCGTGAATAGATTCACATTTCAAGAGACAAGTGGACAAGTAGGTATAGGTACCCATTTTTATAATCCCAAAACTAATTGTAGAGTTATCTTAGTTATCATGAAAAGACCTGTCTTAAAACTATACTTGATTTCGTGAGTTGTCTTTATTAATTGAGGTATGCAATAGGCACATTCAGACCACTGTACATGTGGCAACAGCGCGTGGACCAAATCTGTAGATGTTAGGATTAAGGAAATTTATAACTCCGCCCACTTTTTAAAGGACTCAAAAATCCGGTTTGAGGTAAATATATATATATATATATATATATATATATATATATATATATATATACACTCTGTTGTGTTTACAAAGTCCCGCGCATCTATGACGTGTATGAAAGAATAGACAGACAGAGTACATATATATATATAGTATATATATACAGGGTGGCGCACCGAAAACGAAACAGATGCATTTACTGGCAGATGATTCCTTTTTAAAAAAATCCCTCGGACCCGTCGATTTTGTTTTCGAGGGGGACACAAAATTGGCATAAAATCACAGTAACATTTGCAGCCCCCTAAGCGGGGGTGGCACCATCCCTAAAATCTTAAATGGAAAGGGGGGTCGAATGATCCATCATTTAAAAGGTCTTTCAACTCCCTTTACAATGATGTAAAATTCATGTACTTCAATTCAGTAGTTTTGGAGATTTATTGATTTAAAGTTTAAATACATCATCGTAAGAGGAGATCAATACATAGCAGCAAAGTTGTTAAAAAATAAAGAATGAACTGACCTGTCAGCCGAGTAAATGTTGAAAATGACCACCATTACTTTCCATGCAATAATAAAGATTTTGCTGAAAACGTTGCCGGACATTTTGCAATATTTGAGGAGTAATTTGATGGCACTCATTCACAATTCTTTGTCGCAAATCTTCTAAGGATGTTGGCTGAGTAGCATAGATTTTGCTTTTTAAGTAACCCCACAAAAAGAAATCCAAAGGTGATAAATCTGGCGATCTTGGGGGCCATTCAACGGCACCTCTTCTACCAATCCATTGACCTGGAAAGGTCTGATCTAAATAATGCCGAACTCTTAATGCGTAATGTGGTGGGGCACCATCCTGTTGGAACATCAACATATTCTCAACGTATCGACCATCATTCTGATTTTCAATTATATCTGTTAGCGCAGGATCTATGGCATTTTGCAGTAATTCCAAATACATTTCACCAGTCAAATTTCCAGGTAAGAAAAAAGGACCAACCAAATGATCGCCAAAAATGCCAGCCCAAACATTTAATTTTTGTGGCTGCTGTGTGTGTACCTCATGGTAAATTCTGGGATTAGAGTCCGACCAATATCGACAATTATGACGATTTACTTCGCCATTTAAAAAAAAGGAACATTCGTCGGAAAAGCAAATGTTAAATAAACATTGTTCATCGTTTGTAATTCGTTCACTCATAACTTCACAAAATTGTAATCGCTTATCAAAATCGTCTTCATTAAGTTCTTGTACAAGGTGAATTTTATACGGATGAAAATTATGTGCCTTTAGAATCCGTTGGATAGTACGTCGACTAACACCACACGAAGTTTGCAATTTGCGGGTACTTAATGTAGGATCTACAATAACTTGCCCTAAAACCCCCACTTCTGTTGCTTCGTTCCTTATAGGATTTTCAATATTACGTTTTTTATTGGCGACTGATCCAGTTTCCCGAAATTTAGCTACAAGTTCTACAACATATTTTCGGTGCACATTATTGTTCTCATGTCGCTCATTAAAAATTTGTGCTGTTCTATTAGCGCACTGATTATTTCCGAAAAATATTTCAATAATTTCAACCCTTTCTGCCGTGGAATATACCATGGTTAATTTATGTAAAAGCAATAAATGATATTTTAACAACAAAGATTGGTCAAATCAATCGCAAACTAATGTACTATTTCCTATTTAAAATAAGTACGTGGCATTCTCTACTTATCTTTCTTCAAGAAACAACTTTTTTTGTCACAAAGGACACTTCAATTGCTATTTTTATTATTAATAAACCATGGGCGTAGTAAATAAAAGCATTTACTTATCAAGAAAATGCTTTTACTCAAATTTCTTCTGAAAGAAGTACAAATTAATTTGATGTACCTATTAAAGTCTACTTTAAACTTTAAATCAATAAAACTCCAAAACTACAGAATTGAATACATGAATTTTACATCATTATAAAGGGAGTTGAAAGACCTTTTAAATGATGGATCATTCGACCCCCCTTTTCATTTAAAATTTTAGGGATGATGCCACCCCCGCTTAAGGGGCTGCAAATGTTAAAGTGATTTTATGCCAATTTTGTGTCCCCCTCGAAAACAAAATCGACGGGTCCGAGGGATTTTTTTAAAAAGGAATCATCTGCCAGTAAATGCATCTGTTTCGTTTTCGGTGCGCCACCCTGTATATAAATATTTCGGTGTGTGAACTTCGTTCCATCCGGGTGTCCCTTGACACCTCTCAACTTTTTTACTTTGTAGATATCAAAAAATTGATTGTCAGTCTGACGCTACTTTTCAATACAAACTTTATTAGTTTTAATCAAAAATTATTCATTTTTATTCAAAACTACAGTTGTGAAAAGTACAATTGGTAAATTAATTGAATCGTTAGATGCAATACCAAATCTTTCCGACATTTTTAATCCAGTTGTCAGTTTGACGTTTAATTAATTTTTAATAAAACATAAACACCAAATTGAAAACACCACATGTAGGGTATTATCGCTGCAATACAGCGGTGATTGGATGAAATTTGACACATGACTTGAAATTAAGTAATTTGATTGGTTACTATATCCAGTAAAAAATTATCAACAAAATTTAATGCTAGCAACACCCAGATATATTGAATATTGAGATAGAAGGCAATGACCTCGTAGTCGATGCCTCAACAAAAAAAATGAATGTTTTTAATGTTGGGTAAGGTTAATTAAATTTGATATATTAGTCTAACATCAGATTGACTTTTCAAGTTTTCGTTAAGTAAAGAAAAAAACTACAGCCTGGCGACATCACAATATTTTGTTTTGCAATGTCATCGTCTTTTTATCTTGATAAGCTATATGACTTATTTTGATGACCTTTTAACTGGAACATAAATAGTAGTTATAAGTTTTCTATCTAATCTGTATCTTCTATTCTCGCTAGTTTGTCATTCATTTCCTAATTCTCAAAGCTTAGAGTGTCAGGGAATTTGATGTGGATATTTCGTGTTAAGCTTGTCCCAAGAGACGCGAAGGGTAGCCGACATTTCGAATATCTCTCTGTCTCTTTTCTGGGTAAATTTAGCTATAGAGAATTTTTTATTACCAAAACTTTGGACACTAATAATATATTCAATGGAGAATACATCTGAACCTTTTTGTACGATTTTAATTGGCTGAAATAGATTAATAAGAGGCTATCAAACTGATGATAGAATTCATATAATAATAACCTTTTTGGTGTGCGTCATCGTTTGTTAATGTCCCTCTAACACATTACGTTGGAGGAAATGAAAAAAGGCAGGTCTGTGATTAATCCTAGTCAAATCATAATAAGTAACCGTTTGAATGTATTACAAACGTTAACCCTGATTTTTGACTTAAGAAAATTGATTAGTTGATGTTTAGAATTCGCTCAAGCGCGATCTATCAATCGGGAGAAATTACATCGATCAAAATAGGACGCAGACGTACCTACCTTTCGTAGCGGCAATGTGTCTTACGTCTTTTGAGAAAACATCATATTTTTGTTTAGTTTAATAACTCATTCCAGAAATGGCATACATTACATTTTCTCCCAAAATATAACTAGTGTAGAGGCGATGAAGATTGAACGAGTGCGC
Organism: Galerucella calmariensis; assembly: GCA_910591675.1. Lineage (NCBI taxonomy): Eukaryota > Metazoa > Arthropoda > Insecta > Coleoptera > Chrysomelidae > Galerucella > Galerucella calmariensis. The sequence continues at coordinate 10,192 of CAJUYG010002676.1, read as the reverse complement.
CAAAGGGATTGAAAATGCCTTTTTTGCTAGTGTAATTTATGTAGTTCTCGGAAGAAATGTGTGAGATTTAATTCAAGTTTGAAAAAAATGTTTTTACCGACATGGGGCTTGTCGCAAAGAATTTCTGTTGGGATTTATAGGAAACAGCTCGGGATACAAATAAACTGACACAACAGAAAGATTACTATTACTTTCGAACTGTTTAGCTGGAAAGCGTCGGATGGGTTGTCCTCAGTTCTAATAAATAGAAGATTTCAGACCAAGAAAAAAGTCCATTAGATCATAATTTGGAGTGTAGGTTTTGAATTATTCACATAATTTATTTTGAAGTGTCTACAAACGAAACATACATGTGACTATGCTACAACCTCCAGGAAAGGAGCCGGAAAAAAAGATATTTAGTTATTTTTTTGAAATTACGCGAAAACCGTTGGAGACCCGGCTTAGTCAATGATTTTGCCGTAGGTTGTAGTTTTAGATTGTAAGTTGTAGAAAGTTACCTAGTGCATTGATACGGAACCGTTTAGTCAACTTTGATTTAGCACTACGCCGTAAGTTGTGGTCTTGAGAGTTCCCAACATTCAATTCATTATCTTATTGGTTGATTGATAATGCTAAATCATTGACTAAACTGTATTTTTCTTACGGCTAAAACTACCACCTACAACTTACAACTCAAAACTACAACCTACGGCAAAATCATTGACTAAGCCGGGCATTATAGGGAAAAGTTTCGAGCAAAAATTGTTTATAATTTTTCCCCAAATGACATTGGGGTGGCTAAGAGTTAAGGGATTTAAACTAAGATTATAAAAGGGAGAAGTGACACTAATTTGAACTGTTTTCCATGCGTGAAGCTCAATATTCCAGAATAGTGGGCAGTGCTAAGCAATTAGAAATAACAGTGCGATAATATTCTTTTCCGTCGACCGTGTATTAACATATGCTATTAACGTTCTTAAAATTGGACAAAATCATACATTAATGACCCAAATAATGCAAGATTTACCTATACTTTGGCAAGTATATCTGAAGCCGTGAAAGGAGTGCAGTCGAAAACATTCGATATTGCCACGTTTAACTATGAAATAGCTAAAGTCCTAGATATGTATTGATAATAATTAAAAAAGGGACTTTTTATTATTAACAATATTAACAATATGATTAAAGGTTAATTCTTCAATGTGCTTTTTTCCCTGGATTTTTTCTATTAACATTATTTTTTCAATTTATGAATATTAACCCTTAACTGGTATCGTCGTGTCATTTTTGTCCCGCCGCCTCAAATATTCCACACACAGCTCGTGTTTTTACGTTTACGGATCTATTTGGCTTCGTGACTTCCTGGCGAGTGTGTGTATCTATCGGCAGACCAAATCTCAGTTCAAAACAATCACTGTATTTACCTTATTGTGCTTCTTCGGGTCAACACGGACCCGACGACACCAGTTACGTAAGATTGTTGTTCAAATAGATTGTAGTTCAAAGTTAAATTTTAGTGCAAAATGGATCAAGTTGTTATTGACGGTCGACGGTATACATCAACAGAAGTACGAGACTTATTTCTGAATGAAGATGACGGTGATATTAGTGATTCGTGTACCATCAATAGTGAACACGATTCGGATGATGAATATAACATTGAAAATGAAGACTATGAAAATGAAAATGCTGTAACCGGTGAGTCATCAAGTGAAAATGACTTGGGCAGGAATAGTCCAACAACATCAAGTAGTTCAGACGAAACGGATACCGTTGCTAGATCACCAAAATATGTCTATGTGAAAAATAGAGATAAGTGGTCAACCCAGCCTCCGGCTACAGGTCGTACTAGAAGTCATAATATTATTATGCACTTTCCAGGCCTGAAAGGCGAAGCAAGAAATGTAGTTGAAAAGATACCAATACGCTATTGGTCCCTTCTAATAACTGATGAAATTATTGGCATTATGGTGGAGTGCACAAATGAAAAAATTTCAGATTTATCACACAAGTATGGAAAAACAGCAACCTTTGTGAATCATACAGATGAAACTGAAATGAAAGCGTTTTTTGGATTACTGTATTTGTCATCAGTCTTCAAATCCAATCATGCAGACGTCGAAGGGCTATTTGTCACGGATGGCACCGGACGAGATATTTTTCGACGAACAATGTCACTAAAAAGGTTTTTGTTTTTGTTGGTTGCATTACGATTTGATAGTCTTAGTACCAGAGATGAAAGAAAAGCAGATAGATTTTCTCCCATACGTGAAGTTTTTGAATCATTTATCGAAAATTGCAAAAATTGCTATATTCCTGGAGAATGTTGTAGGTACCATAGATGAAATGCTTGTTGGCTTTAGAGGACGATGTGCATTTCGCGTATACATGAAAAGCAAACCTAACAAGTACGGGCTAAAAATTTTATGTCTTTGCGATGCTCGGACTCATTATCTTTTGAGTGCTTTCGTATATACGGGCAAATCAGATAAACAGCCTAGCCAACGTAAATTGTCCGTTCCTACCCAGACAGTGTTATCTCTAATTGATCCAGTCAAAAACACTAATAGAAATAACACCGCAGACAACTGGTTTACATCCATCGAACTGGTTGATGAATTACAAAAAAATAAACTAATCTATGTCGGTACTATCCGAAAAAACAAACGTAAAATACCTCAAAGCATTATCCCAGATAGGAAAACTGCAACAGGCACGTCTAAATTTGTCTTCACCAAAGATAAAACTTTGGTTTCCTATGTTCCAAAACCTATTAAATATGTTCTATTAGTATCTTCTATCTTCCACGACAACAAAGTAGATGCAGTTTCTAATAAACCAGAAATGATACTATATTATAACTCCACTAAAGCCGGCGTAGATGCACTGGATCAGAAGTGTGCCAACTATGACACAGGCCGAAGAGCAAGGAGATGGCCATGTGCTATTTGGTATGCCATTATGAATATAGCATCCGTAAATTCATTTGTTTTGTATAAAACCGGTACTGATAGTGACAATTCCAGAAGAAAATTTGTTATTGATTTAGGTCAGTCGCTAATAGAACCCCATTTAAGGCGACGTCTAATAGAAACAAGACTTCCTAGGGAAATTGGATCAATCATCACCAAAGTTCTGGGAATTGAGGACACTGCAAGAGCGCGCCAAGAGGGTCCTAGGACTCCAGGAAAACGCCGTAGATGTTACTTATGTCCTTCAACTCTTGACAACAAACATCGTACCACTTGTAGCAGGTGTAATAATTATGTTTGTAAGGCTCATGCTCATAGTGAAACCAAATTGGTATGTGAAACTTGCCAAAATAGATTGTAAGATAAAGCTACCCAAACGTTCTTGCAGGTTTTTTTTATTGAACAATAAACTGTTTATTTTTTCTTTAAATTAATCTTTCTTCTATTAGGTAACTGCCCATAATATTATTTTCTCAAATACGTTTAATTAAGTTATGGAAATTTTAAATATTCGTTACCACGTTTATGTTCACAAAGCAAAATTTGTATATTTTTTTATTTGGCTTAGAAATAAAAGTTCTCTAGTTATTTTTGTTAATATGTGTATGAACCTGTTGTATACATTGCATTGAATGGGAACTAGGCGGTATATGAAGATAAAATATTATTTTTATAACTAATTGTTATAAAAAAGTTTTGGGTCCTAAATGACCCAACGATACCAGATACGTTGCTAAATATGACGATACCAGTCAAGGGTTAAAAGATGGACACTTTTCCAAATTTGTTATGGGCTTCTTCAAGCTCTGGCAGCCTTGTACGAAAACCATAATTACCACACCTCCCGAATTACATAATTGGTGATTTTTATCGAAATGCCTGACCAGTTGATTTCTTATTGGTAAGCGCGTGTGTGTGAGATCCCTCCCACTTCGTCAATTGACTGATATTGAATTATCCAGTGGCAGTGGTATTGTCAGTGACCCTTGTTTTTTTAGTTTTACTTAGTAAAATAGGTACAGTACACCATTTCTATGTTCATGACAGATATGCGCCATGTTTCCTCGCCTCTATCGATGCCCCGTAGCTTCAGATAAACTTGCCAAACTATACATCGTAGAATAATACATAGTTTTCGAACTTGCAGAAATTCATGAGGTTTTCATAAAACTGGCCATAAAATGAGACGGGTTTTGAAAAATGCGAATTTTATTTCGTTTTACGGGTTTTCAGAACAAGCAAAACTTTTTATCAGGAATGACATTTTCCACTAAAACTAATATTTAAACATTTTTCACCTATAGGATACCCCATCCTTGGACAAGCTGTATGTGTCGCGTGACTCTCAACTTTTTCCACAGTCGAACTCTCGAAACAAATCAACACGATCAAGCTTCGTATAAAGCAGACATATAAAGTTACAGTAAAAGTTTACAACTTTATAATACACTTTTTTCGTTAGAATATCAATTGTACTACAATTTTGAAAAAATTATAAAAACCGGCAACAATGGCATACATTTTTCAATAATTCCTAAATATTCAGTCAATATTACATGTCGATTATTTTTATTTTTTTCTGGATACTTTATAACTCGCTTTATAATTAGACACTCTGTATACAAAAACACTACGTATTGAAACTTGAAGGTAAAAGGTGTCCCAGAAGCTGTCCCAGAGTCTACTAATTCTGAAATCGATGTGAAGACATGAGAGGAAAATAAAGAAATGCAAGCGCCAAACGTAATGGTGAGCCCACCCCCATGCGCACAAACTCATTTTCAATGTTACCTCCCACTACAGCTTTTGCAAGACGTATAAAAGATCTATACAGAGGCGTATCATTAGTTGTCCTCCAATTCTGTTGGCGTTTGGCAATGTCTGAATAATTTTTATGTTGTTTCCTGAAAAATGTCATCGCCTAACAAAAAACCAGTTATCAAGAGTCAGGCACGTACCTATAAAACATTTTAATGAACTGTACTACTACCTATAATACTGAATAAAATTTGAAAATAAATCATGTTCCATTATGCTACCCTGATTAAAGCTAATTATAGGTACGACACTGACCGGCAAGGGGGCTTATCGTAATCCAATAGTAATTTAGTTGGGAGAGTCTATAACTGCGCGATCGCTCGCCAACACGTTTGGCGCTTGCTGTAGATATAAATTGATCATATACAATTAATAGTAGTTTGTGCAACTAGTGTGGATATAGACAATGCACACGAATCGAACAATATATTTTTTCTACAACTCACTTAAGAAAAAATCTAAAAAATAAACATTTTAATGAACAGTAATATAAGTTCAAATTCCAAATTTTCAACAATTTTATTCATAATTTTACCAATTCAATTTTATGTTACCACTAATTTTCTGTGGTAAGCGTACAGTTCTTAAATGTACAATTTGTATGATGCTACGGTTTCCCTTTTTAAATATGCGATGCTGTTATAAGTAGATGTTGCCAGTCGGACTCCCGTACGAAGGGTACCGTACCATTATCTATAATAATGAATATTCTGCTAAATATTTCAAGCGTCTACCTGATGTCGTTATCAATATCAAGCAGAATAATTATTCAAAAATAAAATAAACAATTAAAAAAAAATTTCTTCGCGGGGGATTGAGCGTGAGTGTTTGGTATGTTTACCACTCGACCACCGAGGCATATGCTGATAGATTATCTATAACGTCAGATGTATTACCATAATTTTATAAAATCTGACCTCCATCAGGACTCCCCTTACATACCCATTTTATCCTATTTTTAGTATTTCTTGTTAATTTGTACGGATAATTTTATTTAAGTTCATTTTTGTAAACGAATATTCTTGATCCAGTGCTTCTAGGAGAGACTTTGTTTGACAAGTTATTTTGACGTTTCTTTAAAATTGAAAAAAAAGATGAGTGACGGGTACCAAAGGCGAATGCTGATTGGTGGATTTCATATACGTTCTAGGATGTATATGAAATCATATCAGTTCAGTTAACCGATATGGCCTACATTTCCATTCTGTAAGATGTGCAGAAAATGGATAATATACATGTGGGTGTAGAACTAAAGTGCAGAACTAAAGCGTCCCAATTACAGTATTTTGCATTTGCACCAACTGAGTCAGTTAATTATTTATGCCGTTCACAGTATGTCGTCCACATAGATATACTTACTAGCACAAGGAAATATCTCATATTTTGAGAAGAATTGCGTATTGTAACAACACAAATTCACAATATATTTTTCCACAAAAACATTCCAAATAAATCGAAGGCAGACGGTCTCTTTGATAAGATTCGAACATGCATCTTACTCCGCTCTCAATAATATCAAAGAAATAAAATCTATGTGAAGAGTGTAATGGAAGGGCTGACCTAGACAACATGTTTTTAAAATGCAAAAAATTTGAGACTCGCAATAACATCCTGATAGTTGACCTCACAAATTGAGTTCCCAATAAACATGCCATTCCTCTTGAGTACCAATAACATAAAGATCTTTGACGTAATCATCAAGTTTATCAATAACACAAATATATTTATCTAGAAAGATCCTTGTTAGATGTCAATACCTATGTTTTTCTTTCCTAGTGTATCTATACATTCCTATCCGTGATCCACCTGTATTATTAGAATAATGCCTTTACAGATCCCAAGGTAAGAAGCGTAAGAATCCTGGCTGACATGATCCACTCCTAATGCCAAAAAAACTCATTCGGTTGATACAAACTACTCCGGATCCGGTTTTGATTTATACGGTAATATCTGGTTGACACGAATAAGAAAAAACTGTTTTTATCGAGATTTGATGTAACGTTTCACTCTATGCCTCATATATCATATAAATTTATGAAGCTGGTGCTATTTTCTCCATGAAATTTATAGTAGAATTTCCATGAACAGCAAACAAAACATTTTAGTCGATTTCCGGAATAAAATGGATTTAAAAAAAAATGTTATATAGGTGAAGTTAATATATAAATCTCGACCTTTCATTGGAACCTGTTTTATTAACTCATTTCCGCTTTTGATTTGAATGAAAGTCTGTATTTCCGCCTGTCTAAAAGCACCGAAGATTTATTAAATGTGTTTTAATATTATTTTATAAATTTGAAGGAAGAAAATACGTTTAAAATATGAAAACATCTCTAGGTATAATACATCTGTGGGACTAAAATTATCATTTCAATGTCTTAGTAACTGAACACCTGAAAATATCGAAAGCTCCTGAAAATTTGCTGAAGACTTCACTTTGGGATTAATTCGTAGGTCACGGCAGGTGTCTTCAAACGAGAAAAAACTTAACGCGATTGAGTTTACGGAAGGAGGGGGAAATTGTCCCCTACACACTGGAAAACGGGTTTCTTTCCAATATCTGGCTCAATATGCTAATTAGAGAATTTTTCTTCGGATAAAAAATTTAGATCGTCTTATTATCTACAAAAATGGTCATTTTTCCTAAAAATTCGATAGTTATCGTGATAATGAGACCTAAAAGTATCCTCATTTCAGCTGCTGCTCTGACTGTAGACTGTGTAAGCATTAACTTATAAGCGGGCGGACGAATTGTTTCATAACTCGGCAAAAAGTTTACATTTTCCGATGATTCAAAGTTCATCACAATGGGAAGACCCATAGCTATCATCTTATGTAATTTGCAGCTCGTTCGTACTTGGCAAAAATATTTTTAAAAAAGCGGTCAAATTTTTTTCCACAAGATTGTGGGACTATTTCATTAATTTGTCTTTTATCCTAATTTCCTTTTATGATGAAACCTTATAAGGTCTTGAATGATCTCTGTAATTTTTTTTTAATCTTTCTTGCGTTTTGATAACAAATTTATTTTTTTATTTATTTATTTAAAACAAAAGACCGGTTTTTACCGGTGTGATCAATTCTCTTGATTTCTGGAAAATGATTGGATTTTATTTAAAATCAAAAAGTACATTCGAAAACTAGACACTTTAAGCTTTAAAATGATGTGCATTAAAAAGCAATATATAGGATGATAAATTTTTAAGTCGCGCTTGTTCCACAGATTGTACAGAACTCCGTAAGTGGCTGAAAAATGTAAATAAACAAATTAATTTTTCATCAAAACACCAGCAAGATATTGAAAACAAATTTCAGAGATCATTCAAGTCCTCATAGGGTTTCATAAAAAATTAGGATAAAAGACTATTTCGAAAAAAAAATAAACAAATTAATGAAATTGTCTCAAAATCTTGTGGAAAAAACTTTGAACGCTTTTTTAGATTTTTTTGTCAAGTACGAACGAGCTGCAAGTCACATGGAATGATAGCTACGGGTCTTTCCATTGTGATGAACTTTGAATCATTGGAAAATGTCAATTTTTTGCTGTTATGGAACACCTGCCGTGACCTACAAATTGAGGAGCCCAAAGTCCTTCAGGGACTTTTCAGGAGCTTTGTCCCTTCATTTACTGAACTATATATAAAACCTCATTAAATCTAATAATCCCGATTGGGATATCGGATTAACCTTATTAAATCGTGTTGTCAAGTGTGTTAAGTTTCAATTTAATCTGAGGTTTTTAAGTCAATTCACATTTCGATCGAAGATTCAGCTGAATAAGCATGTTAAAAATCTGCCAGTGTAACAAATATCTCTGGAAGTTTAATTGGTACAAATAGCCAGTTAGGTATGCCGCATCCTTTCCTTATTTCATCCACCAGCACATCCTGGAGCTCCTTAAATCATAACCGTCGACTTTATAAGGGTCTATAAATTCTAAGGACGTGTTTTAAAGGACTATTTTTTTATCTAAAGAATGCAGAAGATAAGTGCTTTGCGAATTTATTGTAGGCTGCAGAGAGTGATAATAAGCTGGAGGATTATCATACAGGGTGAAACACTAAGAATAGAGAGCATAGAATGTCAAAAATATGTTACAAAAAACAATGAAAGGAAATAATGCGAATTTCAAAAACAAATGGGAAGGAATAAAGTACGAGGCAGGAAAAATGATGGGAGACTAAAAACAATAAAAAGAAATATGGTAAACATACAATTCATATTATTATTATCATCTCAAGTTTCCACTTGCTCAACCCTTGCTGGTAATGTCCACCTATCCCAAGCGTGCGACAAGTATTCAAAATTGCCGCCTTCTTCAGATCGATGTATGTGTTTTTGTGAAGATCTTGATTAGTGAGGCTGTCTTGTGAAGATGAAACAATGACCTGCACCACCTCCACTTTCGGTGTATTATTATTTTGATTATAATTATTATTATTATACATCAACCAACCATACCATATCCAGCTAAACTTTGCTGGAAGCGTGCAGTCGGGAAGAAGCGCTGTTGTGGTACACACCCAGATGTAAGACTAGCATAGGAACAGGAGCTAAAGTCGACGATGGTAGACCCAGGTGCAATGACCTTTCGTCATTCGGGTGGAGAAGGGACTTCCATCAAAATCTCTTAACCCTGGCAAGCCATAATAGAGTAACACTTAATAAGGTCCCAGGGTACAAGGCTAGGTATTGTAGCTAATAAATCGGTAGACACCTTAGCAAAGCTATGATCTGAAACTGCATTCACTGTTCCTGAATCACCATCTGGTATATCAAAAACTGCATCACGTGGTAGTACATCCCGGTGGATTCAAATTAAACATACGTAGTGGAACCTCGTACCAAGACAGGAACACAGCAATCTTCTTATCAACAAACCCTTGAAGTAGATAACTAACGGAATATTAAGCCACATCATGGACCAGATGAGAAAGGGGACGGGATTACACACCGGTCACTGTTCCCTAAGGAAGCATATTCATGCATACAATAATTGACATAAATAGGGAAGAGTATATCTATCGGTTGTGCATGGAAGAGGAGGAAACGGCCTCACGCATTATCTTTAAATGTGGAGCACTGTCTAATTGGAGATACAGCTTCCTAGGACTAGATAATTTCTCCAAGAAAGACCTAGTGGAAAAACTGTTGAGCCTGATAAGGACTACTGGTCTCTTCACATAAATGGTACAAAAAGCATAACGGCGGAGGTGCCGAGGTCTCCAAGCCTCTAACTCAGTATTTCCCAACGTGGGCGATAACGCCCCCTTGTGGGCGCTGCATGCCTAAAGGGGGGTGGTAAGAGACCCAGAAAAAAAGGGGGCGTTGTGTTGGGCTTTGGGGTCGATTTATAATTTCATCTACCTAGCAAGGAAGACTCTTAGACACCGACTGAGCTCTCGACTCTCGACTACATC
>CAJUYG010002675.1:11894-28680 GCA_910591675.1 Galerucella calmariensis | reverse complement strand
ATTTAAAACTTGGCAATTTAGGTGGACCACTTTGTATACGTGTTTGATGGATTTTAATGATTTATTACTATCAACCAATTTCAAATCGAGTATACCTGTATGCAATTGACGCAAGTTTCAACTTACTTGGTTCAATTAAAATGTATTAATAAAAAATTTACCTGCGGTTTTTCGGTTGCCGAATGGCATCTCTTGGATAAAGGTGTATGTATTTGCACTTCTGCCAATACGTCTCTTGATCCATCTCGAGAAAGTGTTGAATTACTAGTATTAAGTTCGTCTCGAGAAAATCCGCTCAAGATTCGATCTTTCTGAAAAATAAAACTTCTAAATGATAAAATCGTTTTATTATTTCGATAACTAGTCCAGTAAAAATTGACTTTCTGTGCTACACCGATCAGGTTGATAAAGTCAATTTGGGCATGAGGAATCGAATGAACATATTTGAAGCCCGGTAAATAGTGAAAATCGCGGAAAAACTGTTTTAATTCATGTTTCTCTCCTCTATCTCTCAAATAATGGATAAATTTCCACGCGTGAAGGTACATTTCGATGTATATAAAATTTCACCCTCCACAACATTTATTTGAAACTTTTGTCGCTATCGTTTATAGTTATCGATATAATTGCGAAAAACATGAATTCCGAACAGTTTTCCCGCGATTTTTACTATTTCCCGGGTGATGAGTCCGCCCCAAATATGTTCATTCAATTCCTCATGCCCAAATTAACTTTATCAACCTTATAGGGGACAAATAGTCAATTCACGATATTTTTTACTGGACTAAACTAGCAGTCAAACAGTTATTTACAAAGAGCCATCAATCACAAAGTAAGTATCTCATTCCATACCAAAAAATAAAAGTGATTTCTGATGGACAGCTGGACCTAATAGAGCATGGCTGCTCAATGTTTTTAACAGTCCGGTCAAAGGGTGGATTCAGACGTTCACGACAGGCCACTGACAATTCCTATTTCAGTTACTCTCAGAAAATGCGCAATAAAAACCCAATATTGTTTATTAGGTAATAATATGAACAAACAAACAGTATCTTATGCTAAATAAAGAAACAAAATTGAATGTATGTGAGTATGAGTTTTATATCGATCTGGCAGTGTATTGTGCTAACGGAAGAAAAGTTCTGGTAGGCCAGTAGCTCTGAGAAGAAACGACAACCATGAACGTGTCGAAGACGTACCGAATTTAAGCTGGACAACAATTGCCAAACCAAGATATCATGTATGTCAGCCAGATTTCTTGAATACTGTGTGGCTCTAAGTCAAAAGTCACATTCACTTAAAGGATAACATTAATAAGCAAACAAGCCGCTTCCTTGGTTTCAATAAGCCAGAAGTTAGTATCCAAAAACCGCTGCATGATCTGTATCTGTATATCTGTAGAGGAGGGAGGATGAAAGTAAGCTCACAGCACTTAGGCCACCATTGTACATACTCCCGAGGAGTTGTCCTCCATGGTCATCGCCCATCCTCTCCTTCCCAGGAAGGTCACTAGAAGACAACTCCTTTATATCGGCAGGTGTAGGCCAAGACTCACCGAACACACACTCTTTTATTGACGATAACTCCGGACACTCGCATAAGACATGTCTGACACTTTCATCTTCCTATTCACACATCCTGCATAGAGGTGTGTCCACTAGCCCCATAGTATGGAGGTGTTTCGTTAGTTGACAGTGACCAGTCAGAAATCCTACTCTTAAACGTAGGTTTTTCCTGGTCATCGCCAAGTATTTCTTCGGCGCCAGCTTTCCATGGTCTCCCAGGGTGATCCTGGCAAGACTGTATCCTTTGATTCCATCCCATCTCTTAAGGGATTGAGTATGGGTGTAACGTTTGGTTAGTTCCACAATTGTCGAAGTCGTTAGGCCGTAGGTGTCACTGGGCCCTAAAATTTTTAGACCAGCCGCTTCCCTGGCTAAATAATCGGCAATGCGATTTCCTTTATTCCTGTCGCGCCCTTGAACCCACCTCAGTATACTATTGTTATCTGCCGAGGCGTAAGATAAATCTTGGTGGCACTCTAGGACTCACCCCGATATAACACGTTGTCTGTTCAAGGCTAATAAGGTTTGTCTACTATTATTGCAAATTGTTATGTTTTTGCCAGAAATTCCTTTTTTGGTTACTTCTTTTGTGGCAATTGAGATACCAACCAGTTCTGTTTGAACCATGCTGGTATTGTTTCCCATTCCCCACTAAATCCTTAGGCTCAGTGCTCTGGAATAAACTCCACATCCTGAGCCTTCTTTCATTTTTGAGGACGATATGGACGATAAGCAGTGTCAGTATACGGTGTGATATAATTGAGGATAATGATGGCAAACCTCTTACTGGATCTCAAAAGGTTTTTTCTTTTTCGAATGGAAAACCAGTGGTTTCAACAGGACGTTGAGACCAGTCATACTGCTCGACAATCCATAGCATTACTGCATGAAACTTTTGAAGGAAGCATCATTTGTCTAGGAATGGGGTATGTTAAAGGAGAAAGACTCCAGCAGTACAGATCCATCTGGAGCTGTTAATGATTTGCGTGAGAAGATCGTCTCGGTTTTTCACTATTACTTTGCTTTCTTAACAGCCTTTTTATAAATTGAGAATAAAGTATATTTCTCTCTCTAACCATTTTCATTATAATTTTAACATTTCCGCGCTTTTATTCCAATTCAACTAGATTTATATTCAGTAGTTTAGTAAAACGTAGTTAATGGACCACTAAATTACTGTTCTTACCATTTCAATATACTTCTATACACTTCTCTTTTATCCCTTAAATGGAAATTAAAACTTCGCGCACACATACACACAATTTACTTGTTTACCTCACAATTTGTTAAATGTTCACAACGAACTAATTAATTTAATATTGCATGTTAATTTAATGAATTAATGTAACTGACCACATAACTTTAGTGCATTCATCCAGGAATATTGTTAGAGCACATGATACAAGTAGGCTTCAATATTTCGAATGGATGCCATCTTCATCATTGAGTTTCTTAACTTATGAATGCCTACATTCCTAGGGTACTAATTTTCATCCGAAGACAACATGACATACAAATCCAAGTGTTTCCACCTTTTAAGGCACCGGGAGCTGATGGGACAAGACGAAAGTCTTCCAAATTTGGTTAGAATTGTTCGAAGCAGCTTAGAACTGGGTTATATACCTACCAGAAGCTTGGAGAATGGAAATAGTAACCTTTAGACCAAAAGCTGGAAAAAGAGACACAACAAACCCAAAATCCTTCAGACCAATTAGTCTAGCATCGTTTGTGCTCAAAACGATGGAAAAAGTTATTGACAATTATATTAGAACGGAAATCTTTTTTTTTTCTCAGGAGCCGTCTCTTTGCCGGTACCACCTCAGCCTCCTGGGCTTATTGTGGATACTCCTAGTGTTCTGACTACAACCTATCCAGCCAATCAGTTCCCTGTATTAGCTCATACAGGTTCTTTGCTGGTTGGTTGTAGAAGTCTTCTTGAGTCATTTGGGTTCTGCCATACAGTTTCTGCCTTCTGTGGTCCAGCGACTCACATGCCCAATTTCACCAACCATTTCCTAAAGTTAGGTAATACCTAAATCAAATTTTGGAATTGCTAAGTGACATTTTCGTTTTAGCATGTGCTAAGAATTACTTAAGAGTGACAATATTGGGTATTTTCTATCATGTTTAGGCGTTAATTAGTGCATCGTGAAACGTAAATTCCATTTCATCATTCCAAAATCTGATTTAGGTATTACCTAACTTTAGGAACTGGTTGGTGAAATCGGACAACAGTTGCATAGTATATGCAGAGCTGTTTCGGTATATTTTTTGCATCTTCTGCATGTGAGGTCTCCGTTGTACAGCACTATTTTGTTTAGGTGCTCCTTTGTGGGAAAGTGTCCCGTACGTAGCCCCGTATTGGTGCGTAGTTTGCTCCTGCTCATTGAGAGCAGCTCTTTCGCTACTTTTTCTGATGTTTCTTTTATGAATTTCTTCCCATGTATTTGCCTGGTCGTATTATTCCAGTGTTTATTGTGTTGTTCTTTCAACCACCCTTTTAACCATGACCTCGTTAAGCATCTGGGGATGCCCACAGCAGGTTCGGGTCCGTTCATCAGAGTTGACGATCCTACTCTTGCGATATCGTCAGCTTTTTCATTGCCTGTGATTCCTTTATGACCTGGGACCCACTCCAGTGTTACACTGTTCCGAGTCGCCAGTCTTCTAAGTTCTTCGCCGCATTCCCATACTAGCCGAGATGTCACCCTATAGCTCTGAAGTGCTTTAAGGGCGGCTTGACTGTCACCTAACCTAACGGAAATCTTAGAGAAGCTTCCTCTCCACTAGCATCAGCATGCTTATTAAGCAGGCAGATCTACGGAGGCTGCACTGGCACAACTGACGGAGGAAATCCGAGGTGCTCTATACAATCAAGAAACTATAGTATGCTCATTTTTGGATATAGAAGGAGCTTTTGACAATGCTCCTCATTAGTAGAGTAGCAGAGACGAGGACGAGCAAAGACATGGTATGGTATTTGATGGTATTTACGTGAAACTACGAGTAGAAATCAACAATTTAAGGGTTTATATTGCGGCCTGTTGGTAAGGGTTTCACTAAGTTGCCATGGTAACTAAATATTCAAGTCGACTAAACCTTCTATGTTTTGCTGGTACAATTTGGTGTGGAGTTTTCTTACCGAATACCACACGAGGTCAAATTAAACCCTCGCTCTTTAATATTTTTAGAATATTACCCCTCGTCTTCTATAATTCTCAAAATATTGATGAGCTGGGAAATATTTTCGGGGGTAATACCACAAGAGCTCAGATTTAGCCGGATATTTTTTGTGGTTGTTTTCGAATACTTACTTTCATTGGCAATTTAACGAGAGCTGTTCTGGCAAAATCACGAGAGCGTAGCTCGAGTGATTTTGCCTGAACAGATCGAGTTATAATTGTCAAATTGACGTGTATTGCTTGGTAAACAGACAGTACCTAAATGCTAGGGTTGCTACGGTAACGTAATTTATCCGATATTTTTATCCACTTGCAAACTCTCTTCCTTCCTATTTAGCCGACAGCAAACTACGATTTTTGTATTCACAAATGGGAATTATTATACATGAATGGGATTGTCGGTAATAATTTGACCTCTAGTGGTATTACTATTGATAATTTTTTACTGGATATAGTAACCAATCAAATTACTTAATTTCAAGTCATGTGTTAAATTTCATCCAATCACCGCTGTATTACAGCGATAATACCCTACATGTGGTGTTTTCAGTTTGGTGTTTATGTTTTATTAAAAATTAATTAAACGTCAAACTGACAACTGGATTAAAAATGTCGGAAAGATTTGGTATTGCATCTAACGATTCAATTAATTTACCAATTGTACTTTTTACAACTGTAGTTTTATATAAAAATGAATAATTTTTGATTAAAACTAATAAAGTTTGTATTGAAAAGTATTGAGCGTCAGATTGACAATCAATTTTTTGATACCTACAAAGTAAAAAATTATCTTATCGAATACTCCTCGGGTCTTGATAAATACTCAAAATTTTGTCGTAGAGAATCCTTCAAGCGTGTTGCTCAAAGATAATAGCCCTCGGCCTGCGGCCTTGGGCTATTATCAAGCAGCACGCTTTCAGTATTCTCTATGACAAAATTATCTCGGTATTATCAAGACCCTAGGGGTATTACTACTGAAAATACATTTTTGGGAAAAAAGTAGATGTCATTTCTCGATTTATATTCGCAGATAAAGTGGATGAGAAACTTCTGAAACAGCCGGTCTTTGTTTTGGAATATCAACGGTTCTATGTGACTTTGTATGGATTTAATGATTCAAGTTTCACACTTCGTCAAAAAAGTTTTACTTACTTTAATAAATAGCCTGTAAAAGCTGTTCGGTCTAAACCTTCAAAACTCAAATAAAGCTCAGATATAAATGATATAATGTAATTCAAGGAAGGCAGTAAAAATAAAGACAAGAAAATATATTCTCAGCCACGTATTTACGATTTTTTCGAACCGGGGCCAAAACTTTTTAGTAGCTTCCCCTCCCTTCAGTGGTGATGAGAAAAACTGACAAATGAGTAGCTTTTTAACCTCCACAGATTCATACAAAGTGAAACGGAATTGACTGCGACGGCAAAATTGATGAAATCCAATTATGAATCCAATTATGAATCATACAGGGTGAAATTTTTATTTTTACAGTTATTAAACACATACATAAAATACCTGATGTATTTGATTTTAATACTTTAAAATAAATGCTCAAATGTTCTCCACCTAGTTGTTGGCAATAGCAGAGTCTCCTATAGAACTACTCCTTAACTTTGTTTAAAGTTTGAGTTGAAATATTCCATATTTTGTAGTTATCCTGTCTTTGAGGTCTACAATGCTAGTTGGTTGTGTTGCATATACTTTGTTCTTGAGATAACCCCACAGAAAAAATCTAACGGCATAAGGTCTGGCGATCTAGCTGGCCACTCAATAGTACCTCTTCGTCCAATCCATTTATTGGGGAAGATTTCATCTAAATAAGTTCTTACCATTAAAGCATGGGGTGTTGCCCCGTCTTGCTGGAACCAAACATTTTCATTCGGTATGCTAGGATCTATTGCGTTGGAATATAAGTTTGCCAACGCAGGAATAACTTTATTTCTAAGCATATTTAAATATTTTTCAGCAGTCAAATTTCCATCTATAAATATATAGGACCAATAATATGGTCGCCTATGATACCGGCCCAAACGTTCACCTTTTGAGGGTACTGAGTATGTGTCTCACGCATCCAATTAGGACTCTTTGCTGACCAATATCTACAGTTCTGTCGGTTTACCTCTCCATTCAATGTGAATGTAGATTCGTCAGAAAAAAGAATGGTACTCATTTCTGTTCTTATTTTCACGGGCAATTTGACGTGTACTTGAAGTTGGATTCTCTTCGACACTTAATAAAATATCCACTTTCACATCATCTTCAACGAAGTGTGGTTTTCTTTTCAATGGTTTGACATTTCCAAGTTCTCTGAATTGTGCATGAATTTTAGACATCGTACTTTGTGAAATATTAGGCAATTCGGGATACCTGTGATTAAATAAGTTTGCCACTTCAACTTGACTTCTGCAGTTATCCCCGTACCCGATCATCATTAAAATCTCAATTCGGTGAGTCTCAGTTAAATAAAATCTATAATACAGTCATCAAATATCAAAAATTGTCAAAAAAGTCTTTCTCAAGAGAAAAGTACCTGTAAATTTGACAATATCGAAAAATGTTACTAAAAAATGTCGAAGCATTAGCATGAGTGAAAATTAAATTTGTTTGTTTCCAACATTAATATGATGTTAAATTTTATAACTTGTGTTTGAATGTATTTTATTATTTGCAAAATAAATGAATATGCACTTATTCCGCGTTTTAAATGCAAATTTTTTTAAAAAACATGGAAAACCTAAAATATTATTATTTGTTTCGTAATCACAAGAGATAAATGTTCATTCAAAATAGAAACATTAGTAAAAAATAAAATAATCTGAACGGTAATTTTGAATGAATATAATTACATATTTAATCGTTATTTTTAATTTTGATCAACTTTTTTTAGTAACATTTTTCGATATTGTCAAATTTAAAGGTACTCTTGAGTGAAACTAATATTTTTTGACAAACCTCGTATACGACTGAAAAGTTTTGATATTTGATGACTGTATTCGAGGTTTTAGATAATGGAGAACTTTTTATGAAGAATAACTTTTCTTCCTAAAATTAATAATAAAAAAGTTTTCCATATGATTTCAACTTAGGGGAACATTTTGTATATAATTTGGATTGTCATTCAAAATTTTGTGCTCTTTTGAGAAAAATTAGAACAGATTTGAGAAAAATTAGTACAGATAGTTTCATAAAATTGTATTTTGAAATCTAGTGACTTTTGAATAAATATATTTAGGATTTGTGGTTTGCTACGTACTGGAAAGCATATTATTCATTATTTATGGAAATATTGAAATTTAAATATCATGTATATAGAAAAAGCAAGTGGCAATAAATGAAAAGAAATAATAATATAGTACTAAATCTCGTAGATTACCTCAATATCTTACTTTCAAATTAAAAGCAACGTTTAGTTTTCATGGAAGTAAAAGAAAACACAACATTAAATTCAAATTTTGTAGATTTGAACTAAAAATGACTGTATCTAGAAAACGATTAAAGCCATAGTAATTCTTCCACACATGTTGATATCGAAAATAAATCATATTTTGTGCTCAGTGACACTATTCAACATTATTAACTCACGTCTATATTTCCAGGGTGGTTACAATCGTCGCAATAAAATTTGCCGAGTCGATTTCTTAGCGGGTGCACATCGAGTCTCAAACATTTTTCACAAACTCTACACGTACAAATTTCACATCTAATTTTAGCGCGTTGAATTAGACACTTGGAACAACTCATTTTCCAAAAAAAAAACGTAATGAATTAAGAGAAAAGTATTAGATGTTCAGTTGGATCGGTATGGTTCGATTTTAATAAGATAATCCGGCGAGAATTTAGTGTCTACTGTTTATAGGGTATATGAATTATTGCATTTTATTATCCATAATAATTTACTTTTATCAGTTCACCAGTGACAAGAGCGGGTTGATTGAGATAAAAGACCGGATGGCGCTTGTTCTGAAATTATTTAATTAAATCCACATATTCCTAAACAATATAATATATACAGGCTGTTTCAATATCTATTTATTGGAGACTAATTGGGTTTGTAATACCCAATTATGTGTTACGTTAACATCCGTACTACTCAGGTACTTCCAAATTTGCTTCAGTTTAAATGAAACTTTGATTCACTAATTATGAATAGCTTTATCAGCTGTCGGTGGTAGTGCACTAATACAGGGTGTCCCAAATAAGAGTGACTGATTTTAAACATAAATGCCCAGCTTATTAATTGCTCCAAAGAGAATCTGACTCGTACAATTTTTAATAAGTCTGAATTTTGTATGGAACAAAAGAAAGGAGAATGATTGCTCTTTCGAATGAGATTGAAAATTATAGGGTGCTCCATTTAAAATAATACATATTTTCCCCTTTGAATTTGACCAACATTAGTGAAACACCCTGTGTTGATGAGATGAAATGCCAGCCAAGCCTAAAAAAATCTCTTTGATAAACTAGTGAAACTAGTGAAAACCCCATCTCTTTGGAGCAGTTTATAAGCTGGGCATTTATGTTTAAAATCAGTCACTCTTATTTGGGACACCCGTATAATGAGGCTATTACATCGGTTAACTATACTTAAAGATAAAAACTATGCCTTAGGTGTATTAGATTTTTTAATAAAAAATTTACAGCTGGAGACTTTCATATTGAAAATTCTGTGTGAACATCCCCAATACCAAATAAAAAATATCCTAAATTGTTTGAAATGATCTTCACTGAGTGACGGCTGGGTCAGTGTCGATCTGGATATCTTGTAGCAAATAAAACGCATGTTCCAGAGTAACAGCTCTGCATTCTTGCATTCACCATGTATTAAAAGTAAATTTAGACCTAAAGAGATCGCAATAGCATAGACCAATTAGTCAGCTCATCAAATCTAATCTAAAATATATACAAACATAAACATGAAAATGACATTTTAATTGTTCGTTTTTACAAACCTGTATTACTTTGGTGTATCCCGCCAAATGATTGGCGGTATACTTTCCAGACTTAGTAGAAAGGCCGTCCCTGCAAGGACCAGGACCGGATCCGCTGGATACAGGTTGTACAGTAAAAACCGACCCGGGGCGCCTACGTGGGTCACCTCGAGCCGCTGCCATTACATAACTCCACATCGCAGCAGTTCATGGCAGGTATTAGAAGAGTTTCTGAAAACAATAAAATAAAAATATATATAATAATAATTGTAGAATTCGTTAATGATATTGTAAGGGAAGTTAGTTTAGGTACCAATAATAATCTACAGAATAAATATAATACATTTTGAAGAGGGTCGTCACACTTGTGATCTTCCAACTTTTTTGTAGCATGAAATAAAAAATGGAACGCCACTGGAATCCATCAGCGTACGTTCAATGTTTACTTCATACGATACAGCCACTTGTTGCATGATTCGAAATAATGTCATTCATTTTATACATATAATACTTTCTTAAACCTAAAATAATTTTCAGTATTTTTCTTCTAAAAATGTTTATCGCTTCGCTTCTCACTGCTCATTTTCCAATATTTTTAGCGTCAGTCAATCACTGGCTTTCTGATAAATGTCCATTAAATGAACAACACCATGAATTCATCTTTTATTGCTTACCAATCGATTTAATATTTTACGACGCAGTCCCTTTTAATTCTATAAAAAAAATTGTTTCCCGCTATAAATTTGTCTGTCCGATACTCTACATTGTTTATTCTTTGTTAAAGAAGTGCTGTAAATATCAGCAGCTGCAGCTTACGCCTCAAATTGATATTTTCTATTCAATTTTTTCTTCGCAAAAGTAGGTCAATCGATGGATGAAGGATATATAGATGAAAGATATTGATAGACACACTATTACTTTCCTGACTATACTACTACTACTATGGCTGTGGCCAAAGAAGATGAAGCGCAAAGGCATTAATAGATGAGCAAAGCTAGCACCACTATAGATATAGGGAAAACAATTCTTAGAGATGGTGTGTCAAGACCTAGTTACATGAAATATGCACAGAAGCGTCTTCTATTGAACAATTCGTCTTTCAAACATTATTTGTTATCGATTGTCAATAACAAAAAGGAAGCATGGAGGCATTTTCCGTCTAAGCTAGACAATGTAGACGGGTAGACTGAAATATGTATTGCTATACAGGTATAAAAACGACGTAAGCGCGTAAAGGCGTCTCAATGTGAGCGAGGTCTAAATATCGTGTGAGCGATGTAAAGCTGTGTGCGGTGAACCATACGTATGTAGGTTTTTAACATAAAACTTAGAATTCAAAAGCTTTGTAGCAAAATATAAAATACCAGAGTTTGCTTTTGTAAAATGTTATCACATTTTCAGCGTAATTATGCATTTTTCAATGTAAATTAACTCAACTCAACTCATAGTAATTGCTTTTAAGCCCATTTCCATTATTCATATAGCCGTAGATACTATTTGTTTAATAAGGTTAAACATATAATCTAATCTACATTAAATAGCATTTTCCGCGCCTTTGAGATATAAAAAGAACATTAAAATTAATGTTGGGGCTGATTTTTATTGTTTACTATGATACTTGTGCAAATGGACACATTATTGGAGAAATTCGTTCCGGAATTGTCACCAGAAAAACTTGTGTAACAAAGAGTGATGTTAAAGCTACAAACATCCTCTCCGGAAGTAGTTGAATAACAATTAACAAAATAATTTTCAAGGACGAGTGTTTTTTAAGTATAACCAGTGCAAAACCGGTGACAGTGTTGAAACCATCCCCAAGGGAATGCCTACCAACCAAAACCACCTCAAACTCATTGTCATAGGCGTGCACAGACTTTTTATTGGGGGGGGGGGGCAAATATCAATATGAAAAAACAAAGAGCCGTGCCCGCCGAAACATTGCTTTTGCATATGGCCGCCCTTCAATTTCCCGCAATTCCTTTTAAGAATAAAAAACTGCTTCCTCGTATTATTGAAAGAACCATGGAGACTAGTCCATGGAAAGAACGTTAAAATTTAAAAATTATAAAATGTTTTTAATAGATTGATATTTTAAGGAATTGGGATGGACCGATGCTCCCCCTGTAGGCACGCCCATGCTCGCCGTTACTCCCACTTCGGAAACGCTACTCTACCATACTTCAAGACGGGTGGCGGTCCATCACACACTCTCCGTCATCTTCTCCCTTCTATCAGTCCTACCTCACACAAGCCATATCGAGTCTTTCTTTTTACCTAAGCTTTCCACTACGCCACTTATCTCCATCCATTCCTCCTCACCCCACAACATTATCTCCACCATGTTTTCCCAATACACCGCCTCCCCTAGCTTCTTTTCCAACTTCTGCAGCACTTCCTCTGTCCTTTATGTCCCACAGCATCCTCCACTTGACACCTATCATACACTCAAGTTTCTCTTTTTCCAATCTTGTGGAGGTACCCTACTCTTGACCCATATCCAGTGAGCACCTGCGTCAAAAAGTAATTCACCCCCCCCGAAATTGCGGTTCATTCAATCTCTCCTGCTCCCTATCGCTCCTTTTAGCGCGCTCTCATAGATTCTCCTCCCACATTCTTTCTATTTCTCTCCAAATTGTGAATCTAGTTACTTACATAAATTCAAACAAAAAATTTCATCAAAATCGGTCAAGCCGTTTATACATTGTACCCCTTAACCTAAACTAACCGAAGCCGGGGCGGGTCGCTATATATACATATAAACATTCGTCTTCAATCACTCTGTTTATTGCTGAAAACTGCATTAGAATCAGTTGAGTAGTTTAAAAGATCTAGACAATTGATTCCCAAAGTGGTCCAGGTGGACCCCCAGGGATCCACGGGAGCCCGACAGGGGTCTACGCTTGCGTGGAAAAAAATGGGGGTCCACAACTCGTTAACGGGGGTCTATAAAAATGTATTAGGTGACCCGACTTGACTTCTCCTATGAATATAGGGAGACAATAATATAGGCAGACAATATTATAAGAAGCTTGACTTCTCCTATGAATATAGGAAGATAATATTATAAGAAGCTCAGCAAATTTTTGATTATATTGCGACTGTTTTTAAAATAATAATCATTATTAGTTTTGATGTTAAATTTTGATTCTACTAAGACTGTTATAACAACATAATTAAAAGTGTAGTAATTTTTGTGTTTGAATAAATAGCTACAAAACAAGAAAATATTTATTTTTACTTTTTACCACTCCGGAAGTGGGAGCTTATTGGTTTCTTGTAATGTGAGTCAATCTTAGAATACAACAAAGTAAAGTAGGAATCCAACTGTTAGATGAAGACGCTTTTTAGACTGGCCTTGAAACTTAGCTTAAATGACAATACTCATAGCATAATCAAAGCAATATAAATTCTCACCTTTTTTTCGAAAACTTTTAACTCATAGTTGATTGAAAAATAGCCACATCACAGATTTACATAGACATATACTTTTTTCGGGTTTTGGAAGTAAGTTAGTAAATGTAATAGCTGCCCACCAGATCCAGCAAAATGTTTAAAGTGGTCTATTAGAAAAAAAAGTATGGGAACCTCTGATCTAGACTAACTGACAACAGAGGCGACTTTATTTTAGGTATATTTAAGTTGGTTTTAGATGGGATTTCTAAAGATCTCTATTTTTTTTCTAGTATTAAATATTACCCTATGTTACTCAATGATGATGTAGCTTTCTAACCGTAACAGAATTTTTGAAATCGGTCCATTAGTTTTTAAGTTTATTCGTTATACATACAAAAATACATACCTATATTTCCTCTTTATAATATTTACTATTATTACTAACAAATAATAATTGCATTGAATGCATTCTTATGGTAGGTACCTACATTATATTTATAATATAAGTCTTACTATTTAATTTAACTTTCCATCTACCGTAAAAATAGGGTTACTAATATTTTTACTTTTGTTCTACTAGTCAGAAAGGTTTATCGTTAACAACAATAGTCTATCCTCTCCCTCGAAGATGTCAGAGGCTTGTGAAATATCGTTTGAAAGCTGTCTTCATTATCATCTTCAAGTTTATTGCAATAATTAAGATAGAATAAAATAAAATCATGTGGTTACCGAAATTATAATTAGAATAAGAAATATGGTTTTAAATGAAACTAACTGTTTCTAAATGACTCCACAATATATTTGAAAAAATGTGTAAATTGCAAGTAAATTATTGACAATTGTTTCGATAAATATATCATTCTGACGATGATATATTTATCGAAACAATTGTCAATAATTTACTTGCAATTTACACATTTACACATATGATGAGTAGATTCCGCGAAGTGAGGGTTTATACAGTTAACTCAAGAATAAGAAATCTTTGCTACCCTTCTTATTTTTATTTTGTTTACTTAAAATAATATTTTTAATTCTTAATCATGTTAAGACAACTCTAAATAAGGTTTTTTTAATATATGTGTAAAATATTACCTTGAAGCGATATAAAATTGGGAGAATTTTACCTGAAACCGTTCTATAGAATTGGGAATAATTTAGGCCACCATGTATTATGTATACATATTTTTGTGTACACGGTGTGCAAAGCAAAATGTTATTTGACAATTGAATGTAAATTAATAAAGGGTATTCAAACTTTGAGATATTGGAAGCATTTTTATTTATTTATAAATTCATATTTTTCAAAATTTTCGAAAATCCTCTTTTCAAAACTAAAGATATTCATAACTCGACTAATATGATAGATAGAACGATCTAGTCTTGACCAATCGATTCAGCGGAAAATTTTACATATTCCAGTGTAGTTTGAGTCCATTATTCCCACCAATAGGGAAGTTCGCGAAACCAGTTTATATTAAATATTTCCATACCTACCTACACCTTGCTTCAAAATTTTCGAAAGGCTCAAAATTCGTCTGGAGGGTTTTTTTGGGACGAGAAATCGACTGCTATCAAAGCTGGTAATTATTAATACCATTGTCTTTTCGAATTTGACGGAAAAGTATTGTAACTATAACACTAACTTTATAGTCCTATAGCTCGTTAACGAAGGAAGCGAGGCACAACATTTATATAATTGTGCTTAGACCCTATATAATTCTCCATCTTCTTTGTACGAACTGTTGGGACACCCTGTATATCGATGTTATGACAATAGACAAAAAAATACTCTGTACTAATTTAAATTAAAAAAACGTGAAGGTCGGTTTATTAGACAGGTCTTTTTTACTAATAATTTATTATTATTTATTTATTATAAGTATTTTTCTGTTACAGGGTCCTTACCAAAAGAAAAGAATATCTTGGGACGAGGAACCCCAACAGTATTTGGAAGCGTAAAATCTTACCTGTGTTGAAAATATTTCAGTATAAAATTAATCAGATATAGATATTATTATTTATTTAAATATTTTTAAAGGAAATAATGAATGAAGAATTGACAGATTTTTAATTTTTTTCAACATTTTTCGATATTTAGATGTTGCATAAATTATTAAACAATAAAGATAAAGATGGGAAAGAAGCTTTGGCAGTTTTGATAATAATAAAAATCAAAAATTGTTTCATCAAAAGAAATATTGTCGGGCCTTAGTTATAGTTATAGTAACTACCAGTGAATAACATTTTCTTCACAGAAACTTGCTGCAATATCTATAAAATATACTTAAGTAGGTAGTGTAAAGAAATGTTATAATTACTATTTAATAATTTTGACTTTAACAATACCAATGTGTCATCTCTCAATTTAAAAAAGATCTACTGTATTTCCAAGATGTTGAATTTTCACTAACAAATAAAAATTGAATGTATTTTTATGGTACATTATATTTATAATATTATCCACCTGTCGGGAAAATAAGGTTATTAACATTTGTACTTTAGTTCCACTAAGCAGAAAGGTGTATCGATAACCTTCAGAGTCTATCCCTTCCCTCGGAGATGTCAGCAGTTACTTACCTATCGCGATTGATTGGGTTATTTTACCTAATTGCTGGAACCTAGCGTTGATAGCTTAGGAGCACCAGACGCACAGCACAGTTCAGTTCATTCTGGACAGCGTGCAGTTCAGTTCACTCTGAACAGCGTCGCACCAAACGTTAATGGTTCCGTATGGCCATTAGCGTAACAATTAAACATAGCAAGGGTGGATAAACCATAAATGGCTGTGGTGTTCTACTCCTTCTCTCGAGAGCTGTACATATTGAGAGAAGTTGAGAAGACAAGCCACGGTAATGTTTATCAGCCATTCGCATTGCGATTAACAGGCTATATAAGAGCTTGGATGTGCTTGTCCAAGTTCACAATACTGCTTTTAAAACAATTCAAAGATAACAGGTAATTTCTAATGTACATGGTGCGCAGAATAATTTTATATTTGACAATTAATATGAGCTGATAGTTAAAATAGTTTAGGCCACCAAATAATAAATAAATAAGGTTATAAGATGAATTCAATCATCGCGAGATTGGAAGGATTTTAATATTTATTTTTTAATTCATGTTTTTATGTCCAGTGTGTACACGGTGTGCGAAATAAAATATTCTTAGACAATAAAAATGAAATTGGAAGAAAGTTAAATTTGGACTACCATGTATAAATTATTTTTGTGTACACGGTGCGCAAAATAAAATATTCTTTGAGGCTATAATACAAAATTGGCTGAATTTTACCTGAAGCTGCACAAAATTGGGAATAATTTGGGCCACCGTGTATAAATCTTTTTGTGTACACGGTGTGCAAAATAAAATATTAGATAATCCATATAAAATAATAGAAGGAATGAATAATTTGGGCCACCATGTATAAATACACATGTACAATTTTAAGACAACTCTAAATAAGAGGTTTTTTTAATATATGTGTAAAATAATACCTTGAGGCTATACAAAATTGGGTGAATTTGAATTTTACCTGAAACTGTACTATAAAATTGGGAATAATTTGGACCACCATGTATAAATATTTATGTGTACATAGTGCGCAAAATAAAATATTCTTTGACAATAAATATAAAACATTAGAAGAATTTTATGACAACTCTAAATAAGTTTTTTTTAATATATGTGTAAAATATTACCTTGAAGCGATACAAAA
>CAJUYG010002674.1:0-28694 GCA_910591675.1 Galerucella calmariensis | reverse complement strand
AAGTGTACGCGTCATAATTTTAATAAATTCAAAAACAAATCATATTTTAATATTACAATTTCAGAACGTATGTATTTAGCAAGCCGTGCGTGTTCTAACCTATACGCTGTTGTGTTTACGAAGTCGAGAGAGTATATATATATACACTCTGTTGTTGTGTTTACAAAGTCCCGCGCATCTATGACGTATATGAAAGAATAGACAGACAGAGTACATATATATATGTATATATATATAAATGTTTCGGTGTGTATGTATATGTACAATTCTTTCACTAATTAATAGAAAGGAACTTCGTTCCATCCGGGTGTCCCTTGACATGACAAGTTTTTTATTTAAAACTACATTTGTAAAAAGTACAATTGGTGAATTAATTGAATCGTTAGATGCAATACCAAATCTTTCCGACATTTTTTTTATTATTTTGAATTCTACTCTTGATTCTAAAAAAGCTGCAACAGCTCATGAAAATATTATATTAATTTTTTTTGCTATTTTACTTTCATTGCAGTGTAGACCAAACCACACGAGCTTGTGTACTTTATTAAGACAAAGAATATCAATGAAAGGAGCAGTTTGAAAAGTATCACCAAACAATCGGTTTTATTTAAAAATTACTCGATTATTTTTTCGTTTAAATATATCGTTTGTCTAGGAAACCACTAGTAAATTTTCAAGTGCTTTTTATTTGTGTTTCATCCTGTTTACATTTGAATTTTTTGGTTGAAGTTTTAAGCCATTTCATAAACGATCTCCGTTTATTAGTAAATAAATAAAAAAGTATTTGAAAGCAACTAGTTTTGAGATATTTACATCCTGAACCATAAACCATAATACATCGCAAAATACGTTGAAAGACGGAAAAACTTATTATGTTTAAAAAAAGATTTGTCATCTTACAAGTCACCAAAAAACTGTATATTATTTAGACAGGGTCGTTTCAAACGAATCTAATAATATTGTTAAACGTGATTCAATTTTAAGACGTGTATCTTTAATGATATATAGGGCAATCAATGTTTTTATCATTTCAATATAAGCAATAATATTTTAGAGCAAATGTTCAAAACAATAATAATAATATGCATGAGCTGGTCACGAAAGCAAATAAAAATTATTCCCACTTAGATCGTGTAAACCCTGAAAGGGAATCATTACAGACTATGACAAACAGGCGGAGTGAGTCCAGAAAGCGCTTCAAGGTCAACATCATCACGACCTCAGTCAACCATATATCGACAAGTAAGCATCAAATAAGTGGCTTTCTGATGGAACATTATTGTGTCCAGAAACAAGGATTTATGATGACAATTCAAGGCCAAGTAAATAATACGAGATAGGAGGAAGAGATCCAAATGTCGTATCGGACAAGTGCAGAAGGTGATACAACACATTACGTCGGGATGTTTATCCATTGATCACCTACGCAGGCACAATCAAGTATGCAACATCATCTATGCTGGCTCTAAACCTCTGGAGTAGGAGCCGGAATATATGGGATACCAGAGAAGATCACGATCTCTCTAAGCCTAGGGAAACATGCTAATGTCTTTCAGGCAGGGGTAATGGCGGTGCAATGCCACAACAGCCACGCAGCACTTAAAGCGATACGCTCATAATATAGGATAACATCAAATCTGGTGTGGAAGTCGCAAGGCCCTCAACAGACTAGGTAGTCATAATAGAGTGATCCTAGCATGAATACCAGGTTACCAAGGAATAAAAGGCAATGAAAAGGCCGATGAATTAGCCAAGCAGGGAGCAACGGAGGTCATGATAGGGCCAGAACCTTCCTGTGGAATTGCAAAATGCCGAAGTAAAGAGAGCATCCACAAATGGATAAACAACCAGGCGATGCGCTGGTGGTATGAAACCCCAGGACAAAGGCACGCTAAATTATTCCTTAAAAGCCATTCGACCAAACTGTCACACGACCCACTATGTAAAAGTCGAGAAACGGCGAGGATGATGGTGGGAATGCTGACCGGACATTGTAGGCTGAAGAAACATATGCACACAATCGGCATAGCAGATGAAAGCCTATGCAGGTTCTGATAGGAAAAAGACGAACCCGTGGAGCAAATACTCTGTGAGTGCGAAGGCCTAGAAAGGGTGCGGTTTCACTTATTCGGAGAAGAAAAACCGAGGGCAGAGAGCTACGCAAAGGAGGCGGTATCCAGGCTATTAGGTCTAATAAAAAGATTAAAGCTAGATATTGAGCTCTAAATATAGGGAGGACCACAATAGATCTGCAAAGGTCGCAGTGGGATAGGACAAGAGCCACTCCAATTCTAATCTAATCTAATCTAAAGTCTTGATAAAATAATTGATCAAGTGTTTTAGCTTTGCGTTCAATTTTGAAATTCAGTTTAAGATTTTGCCATATTACAATAATAATTCTATCAAATAAACTATAATACATAGAGATACCTTACATTAACTAGATCATTGAATATACAGTGCTTTTCAGATAAAAGTATCCACCTTTAATAACTTTTGTAATACTGGTATTTAGAAAAAATCCAAAAACACGTCAATTTTTGTTGGAAGGGGCAAGCATTATGGCTTATTTAAACTTACTGGAAAAGCCACCCCCTCACCCCTAGCAGCATCCCCTTTATTTTTTTAAATTACTTTTCATATTTTTTATGTAAAATTTGGATTCTCCTCTTTGAGCTGATTTCAAAAATGTATAATACTTGTAGGTTAAAGTGGTTAGTTTATGAGATAAACAATTTTTATTTTAAGAGCACAAATTTTACTTATTTTTTACTTTCACGTTATTTGCCTGTACTAAAATGGGTTGTACAACAGTTCAAACTCTTTAATCTTTTTAACTGTGCTATTTATTCTACTTAAAAAATCCAAACAACAAAAAACTCTACTTTTTATTAAAGTTTGACATTGTCAACTAGAATTTGTAGTCACAATTGATAGTGTAATTTGATACATTATTTATTTTGTTTCTCTGAAATGGTTTACTCTTTGCAAGAAAGAATTGAAATTGTAGGTTTATACTACCAAAATAATAATTGTGCAAGAGCTGCTTCTAGAATATTTAACGAATTACATGACGGAAGACATGCAACTCATAAGTATGTAATTCAACTGATGGAGAAATTTACCACAACAGGGTCTGTTTGCAATAAAGTGCATAAGCGAGAGGGACTCGTAAATAACGAAGCAATCCAAGTGGCAATTTTAGGGCAAGTCAGCTTAGGGGCTCAACAACCCCAATCGTTGTCAACAATAAGTAGAGCGATCGGTGTTTCATCTTCTACAGTTTTCCGAGTTCTACATAAATTCCAGTACCACCCATACAAAGTTAAGTTGGTGCACGAGTTGAATGAAGATGATTTTGATCGTCGTCTAGAGTTTTGCGAATCAATGACGCAAATTATCAATAACAATCCACAATTGTTAAACAATATTTGCTTTTCTGATGAATGCTCATTTTCATTAAATGGCTTAGTAAGTAGGCATAATTGTAGATATTGGGCTGAAAGTGATCCACATATTATGCGTGATTTCCATACACAACATCCCCAAAAGTTAAACGTTTGGTGTGGTATCCTAGGTGACCACATTGTCGGACCTTTCTTCATCAACGGGAATTTAAATGGTGAATCATATCTTGAGTTACATAGGGAAGGGGTTGACCCACGTATTACAACAATAATAGAAAATGATGATAACCTTTCCGAAGATTTACTGGTATTTCAACAAGACGGAGCTCCCCCACACTATGCTATGCCTGTCCGACAATTTTTAAACGAAACATTCCCCGCTCGTTGGATAGGTAGAAGGGGGCAGATGATGGAGTGGCCACCTAGGTCACCGGATTTAACACCCCTAGAATTCTTTTTATGGGGGTATTTAAAAACAAAAGTTTATGCTACCCAACCAGATTCTCTGGATGATTTACGAGAGAGGATAGAAAATGAATGTCGACAATTAAATCCAGCCGTATTAAGCAATGTCAGAGAGGCATTTCAAAATAGATTAAACTATTGTATGGAAGTGAATGGTACTCATTTTGAACACTTATTGTAACTTCATAATAAATAGCACAGTTGAAAAGATTGAAGAGTTTGAACTGTTGTACAACCCATTTTAGTACAGGCAAATAAGGTGAAAGTAAAAAATAAGTAAAATTTGTGCTCTTAAAAGAAAAATTGTTTATCTCATAAACTAACCACTTTAACCTACAAGTATTATACATTTTTGAAATCAGCTCAAAGAGGAGTATCCAAATTTCACATAAAAAATATGAAAAGTAATTTAAAAAAATAAAGGGGATGCTGCTAGGGGTGAGGGGGTGGCTTTTCCAGTAAGTTTAAATAAGCCATAATGCTTGTCCCTTCCAACATAAATTGACGTGTTTTTGGATTTTTTCTAAATATCAGTATTACAAAAGTTATTAAAGGTGGATACTTTTATCTGAAAAGCACTGTATGTCTGCGTTCACTAGCTATTAAGTTTTTTATAAAATATTTTGACGTGAGAGTTTATTTATATCCTTAATATACTTTGGCATGATGGAAACAAGCTTCTAAAGCCATTTTCGATGTTTTAAAAAAAGTTTCTTTATAGAATGCACTGAATCACGTATCCTTTTCAAGTAGTTTTATCGGTTTTTATACAAAGAACTATTCGTTGCTTATAAAACTTTCAATATTTATTTAATACTGTACCATTAAAAGTTATGGATGTTTAAAACAAGTTAGTGGGTAAGTATTCGGTTTATTACTTTAATTGAAAAAAAAAATTTAATTTATATGTAAATGAGACGTGAAATGAAGTGTATGTGTATATATAAAGTCCACAGAATTTAAATTTTAATGGAGAAATTCAAAAGAAAATTACACAAATTTCTTTATGTACCTATTAAAAAAATTGTTAAAATAATCTCTAATGTTTATGATAAAATTACAGAAGATTGTAATACTGGATTATAAAAACTGATGATTTAATTTAATTCTACGTACAGTCCCTGGTTAAAACAGAGGCGCAGCATAAGGTAAAAGCAGAATGTTTTTCTTTAATATACTTATTTGTTCAGATTTTTGTCCAATCCAATTCGGAATTTCACAAAATTTCAGGAAAAATTGGGAGTTTATGTAAATTCACAGCTTAGAAGTTTAAGCTGGATATTGAATTTGAAGAAGGTATACAAATTTGAAATTTAATGAAATTTATAGATTTAAATAAGATAAGGAAGAAATTCACAATTCTAATTGTGAATTTGAAGGAATATTCAATTATAAATGGGAATTTTGGAAAATTCATTCTTTGAATTGGGAGTTTGAAAGTATTGCAAGTTTAAAGCCAAGAAATTTAAGAATTTCACAGTTCAAATTTGAGTTTTACCGAAATTCACATATACAAAAAATTCGGTTCCCATTGGGAATTTGGAGAAATTTTCAGTTAGAAATGGAAATTTGGGAAAATTCCTTCTTTGGATTGGGAATTTGAGGATATCTACAGATTAAGTAGACAGTTTAGAAAAATTCGAAGTTAAAATATAAAATTTACCGAAATTCACAATTTCAATTGCAAATTTGAAAAAATATTCAGTTAGAAATGGGAATTTGGGAAAATTAATTCTTTGAATCGGGAATTTGAGTATATTTACGGTTTAAGTCGAAAGTTTTTGAAAAATTCACATTTCAAATTAGAAGCAATTCACAGTTTCAATCGTGAATTTGAAAAAATGTTGGAAAAATAGGAACTTGAGAAAATTTATTCTTTGAATTTAAGGATATCTCCAGTCCAAGCGGGAGATGAGAAAAATTCACAGTTCAAATTTAGAATTTACAAATTAAAATGATGGTTTGAAAAATTCACAGTTTCAATTGTAAATTCAAAGAAATATTCAGTTAGAAATGGAAATTTGGAGCAATTTAATCTTTTAAATTGGGAATTTAAGGATATCTACAGTTTAAGCTGGAAGTTTTTGAAAAATTAACAGTTCAAATTTGAAATTCACCAAAATTTACGGATTTAAATGAGAGTTTGAAGAAATTCCCAGTTTCAATCGTGAATTTGAAGAGATGTTCCGTTAGAAATGGGAGCTTGAGAAAATGTATTCCTTGAATTAGGAATTCAAGGAAATCTACAGTTTAAGCCGAGAGTTTAGAATTCACAGTTCAAATTTAAAATTTACAGATTAAAATGACAGTTTGAAAAAATTCACAGTTTCAATTGTAAATTTGAAGGAATATTCAGTTAAAAATTGAAATTTCGGGAAATTCAATCCTTTGAATTGGGAATTTAAGGATATCTTCAGTTTAAGCCAAAAGCTTTTGGAAAATTCCCAGTTCAAATTTGAAATTTACCAAAATTCACAGATTCAAATGAGATTTTGAAGAAATTTCCAGTATCAATCGTGAATTTGAACAGATGTTCAGTTAGAAATGGGAGCTTGAAAGAATCTATTCCTTGAATTAGGAATTTAAGGATATCTACAGTTTAAGCCTCAAGGACATTCACTTCTTTAACTGAAGTTTATAGTTTGATCATTTTTGCAAACGAAACTGACTGTTACTAATTAATTCCACTATTTAATAGAAAAATTAATTAAAATTCTAAAATATTACTGATAATTATTTCGATTTTAAGGTCAGGATGACAAAAGTTACATTTCATGTTATGCCTACTTGATGTTTATGATCACATAAAATGTAATTGTCATGTCATGTCAATATCGAGATATTCATGAAGTTTATTAAAATTTTCATCAATTTTTCCACTAAATATAGTGAAATTGATTAGAAACAGTTCATTTCATTAACAGTATACAGTTATGGATTTTAGAAAATTTACAGTTCAACTGGGAGTTGAGAAAATGATCAGTATACTTTGGAAGTTAAGGAATGAACGTTTGAAGAAATTCACAGTCAACTAATATTTCAATCAAATTAACAGTCCAAGTTGTTGAAAATTCAATGTTAAAATTGGGAATTCAAGAAAATATTAATTTTAAATCGGTAGTTTGAATGAATTTTAAATTAGAAAAATTGAATCATATTAAAGGAATGTTTAATTCCCCGTATTTTTTTTAAACGGTTCAAGTTTTGAAAAATAACTTCTCGTCTTTTTTGAAAACTCCAAAAAATGTATACCTCAACGGCTATGTTACTCCACGATAGATTCGTGAATCATCCATCAACGTCGATTAAGCTATTCACAGAATTCCATCCAACAGTAAGACATTTGTCAGGTAAAACCGTAATTTTTGTTCTAAAATGCCACCCCAGACATACATTTGTCGCATTATTATCCACGTGGACATCCGAACGGTCATATTTCTGGTTTTGCGGTAATCGAAGTATTATCAGGATTTACGAGCTGCCCCCTATTTCCCCCCACCTACGTATGTCTACATCCAGAAAAGCATTAACATCCCTTGCCAATGCCTCACACAACAATCGCAATCGAACGGAATTCCAAACAGGACCGAACTATCTTGATTAAGGCAGAATAATTTTTTCTCCACGACTAAATAATAACGCACAAATTATTTTTACATATTTACCTGCATAATATATAAATTTTCCACCTCAGTGAATAATAAAAAGAATTCACTCTCGTTAGCCAATCACATTCTATTATTATCAGAATTCACGTAAAATGAATTAAAATGAATAAATCAAATCGTCTCTTTCAAACGTCAAATAACTAAGAACGCAAATCGCTTCTGACAGCGCGTCGCTTGAAACGTCAAAATAATTATAAAATCATAATTTTACGTATTATAAGAGAAAAAAATGGATAACAATAGCGATAGTGAATATGTACGTCTCCCGGAATTAATTACATTTATAAATGTAAGGGTTTCGATTAAAAATATAAGTTACGTATATGTATATATATTTACTCTTTACATTTTTATAAATATGCTCTATAGCCTAGTGGTGGTTGACTTTGGCGCGGACGATCGAGGTTCGAGCCTCACTGGATGTTTTTTCTTTTTAGTCGTGGAAAAAGTATAGTCTTTTACTTGTGTAGAATGGCTATTATTCACTTGGAATAATAGCGTGAATAATAGCCATCATTTACACATTTATACAGAGTCATGTAATTTGAAAATATAGACATTTAGGACAAACGGTATTTTTAGTTTTGGTTCAATATGATTTTTTTTATTAATATTCAGAGTTACATTTTTAGCAAGTTTAACTTTGTTTACATATCTCTTAACGGTTGACATTTATGGTATCGATATTTGGTTATCGATTCAAAATATCGAATTGTTACTACAAAAATACAACTACAGCGACATGAACACGCCCACCAGGGCTCACGTTTGCTTCTGCCAACTGTAATTATTTTGACGTTTCAAACGACGCGCTTTCAGAAGCGATTTGCGTTCTTAGGTATTTGACGATTTAAAGAGACAATTTGATTAATTCATTTCAATTCATTTTAGCGTGAATTCTGATAATAAAAGAATGTGATGGGCTAACGGGAGTGAATTCTGTTTATTATTCACTGGTGTGAAGAATTTATATCATTATGCAGCTAAATGTGTAAAAATAATGTGTGCGTTATTATTTAGTCGTGGAGAAATTGTATATACACCACGGTGGTAAAGCCATTTATAGGCCACGCACCTTATTCCACTCGGGGCAAAGCCACTCGCAAAATAATTTTGGTGATCGGTCAATAATAAAAGTCTTCACCACCTTACTGTTGTTAAATCTTGAGTTAGCTTAAATAACTGGCTCGAAATTATGACTTTTCCTATTGTCTACTTGAAACCTCAATTAAAATTTTTCTTTAGGATAAACCGAGCATATTTGGGTCATATATTCTATATAGTACTTAAATTAAATCCACGTGAAGTATCTCATTAATGTTCATTGACAGACGTCGAGTTCTAGATTGCTATTGTTGCGAAACTAGAATTATCTCTCTAGATTTATTTACGTTAGGAAACTGAGGGAAAACCATAGATTAATCGAGTTACCTTGGCAAACATACTGAAGTTTACAAACACGTTGTTTAATGTACAAACATTTCATTCTCATACGTACATTTGTCATATTTGGAGATCTGAGAAATGTTTCATCGAATTGTGATAAAAGATTTATAGGTGTACAATGGGTACGTAAAATGTTATTCTTGATAAAAGGATTAGCTTGATCTTAAGATGTGATGAAATTAATCTAAAATTTGCTTCGTTTTATAGTGAATTTTATGGAGAAATAATAATAATGTAGAAAATCTAATTAAATGGAAAAACAGCTATGAAATCAGCTAAATATTGTTAGGATATTTGTTGAGTAATAAAAAGATATAAAAATTAAAATCAATTTTTATTTATTAATATTATTATTTAATACCCTATATTGTTTGTTGAATGTGAGGGGGAGCGAAGAAGTTTTATTTGAATGGTGAATTTTTGTACCATATTCCTTTCTCCCAATTTGGATATACTGTTAAAAATAAACTTGTTGTTAGATAAGGATTGGATTCTCTTTTTTCGATAAATTTTAAAAAATAAACGAACGGGACACAAATTGTTGTTAGCATTATTTCTTACCAGCCACTTACTGCCAGATAAAGCTTTTGATCCTCCTTGTGTCGTTTTGGAAAATATTGGATTATATTCTACCCTACCAGTAAAATTACCTTTATTATCATATTCTTTTTTAAAGTAATTAATATCACAATTAGCAGCTTTATTTCCACGCCATGATAATTCGAACGAACATAAATGAAAAACCTTTTTTTGTAACCCATCAGGATTATCTTCAGAATAGCTTTCTACCATTTCCATTAATTCTTCTTTGGGAAACGCGTTACAACTTCTTTTTCTGGTTTCAGGTTCAGCCTGAAGATTTTTACGTTTTGTATCCCTGGCCAATCTAGCAAATTTATAGGTAATATCTTTAAATGGATCAATTTTGATGTTAAATTCTAGAAAATATTTTTCCTTAACCATTTGAGCAGTCGTATTCCAAAGTGTTTTCACACTAGCTTCAGTATAATCAGTTCCATCTCTTTTGTTCATGTTAAAACCATAATCTTCAAAAATTTTTTCTACAACTTGTTCAGAAGTATCCTTTTCTAACGTATAATTACGTGCATCCAGAAACATTCTAAGCTGTTCCCACGTAGACTTTTTTGTCTTCATTGTATTTCGCGGTACTATCTATTTCATTTATTGAATTATTTCCAAATCTTGTATTATTCATATTAATAATACTTATTTAAATTTTTGAAACAGTTTTAATAATTTTTATACAGTTAAATAAATAAATAAACAACTTAGTTTCCTTAGAAACCACTAACAATAGTACATTGTTTACCGGGTAGGAAAAGCTTAACATTCCTGGACGACTGTGAAGATTGCTAAGTCGAGGCGCAAGCCGAGACTTAGCAACACAGAGTCCAGGAATGTGGCTTTTCCTACGAGGTAAACATACTATTTTTCCGCAGATCGTTTAAAATTCGACAGATATTGATTGATTTAAAAAAACGCGATAATTTTATTCCCAAATAAATGGTGCTTTGAAATTCCTAATAAAATTACTTGGGTTACTATGGAAACGTATTGAGGTTGAATTGTCAAACTTGACGCTTATAAATTTAATTGCTGGTGTTCTCGAAAGTAAAATGATAAGTGATGATGAAATTTCCATTCCTGGGACTCCTCCAGAGCTGGTTGAGGCAGTGAATACTGCTTCATTAGAATTATTGCCAAATAAATCAAGAGAAAAGTACGAAAATGCATACAGACGTTTTATGGATTATCGCATGAGTGAAAATACGAGTTCTTTCTCAGAAAATGTTGTAATGGCATACTTCCTAGACCTTTGTTTAAAGATGAAATCTTCAACATTATGGGCCAATTATTCAATGCTGAAGTCAACCCTTGCACTTAAACACAATGTAGATATATCTACATACTCAAAACTTCGTTCTTTATTGAAACGGCAAGCTCAAGGTTATAGGGCAAAGAAATCTAAGATTTTAACGAAGGAATAAATTGAAAAATTTATCCAGGAAGCTCCAGATAAAGAAAATTTAATGATTAAGGTAATTTACAAGGTTTTAATTTCTATTTAGATTATAGCTTTATTTATTTTTTAGGTGGCTGTAATATTTGGTATTTCTGGGGCCTGTAGAATGGATGAGTTAGTCCGAATGACTGTACACGATATAGAAGACTTAAAATCTAAGCTTTTAATCAGCATACCTGATTCGAAAACCAACAAACCAAGATCATTTGTAATTAATCAGATCTACTTGAATGTTTATCGAAAGTATGTTTCATTAAGACCAGAAAATATGAACAGTGACCGATTTTTCTTTAAATATCAAAGCGGAAAGGGTTGTAGACAAGTGGTAGGAATTCATCAATTTAGAAAAATGCCCAAAATAGTTGCTACTTATTTGAACTTGGTAAATCCGACAGAATATACTGGTCACTGCTTTCGTCGGTCTTCTGCAACAATATTGGTTGACTCTGGTGCCGACATAACTAGTTTAAAGAGCATGGCGGATGGAAGTCATCAAACGTTGCTGAAGGATATATCGAAGAATCGGTTAACAATAAGGTTGAGGTGGCAAATAAAATTTTCACAGTACAAAATATTCAACAAAATGACCCTACCACCCTGCATGTTGTCCAAAATGTTTCTCATAGTTCTAAGAGTGTTCCTCCAATGTTCAATAATTGTACTAACTGTCAAATTACTGTAAATATAACAAATTGATCTTAAAAATGTATTCAGCAATGACTTGATGTTTTCAAAATATAAAAATTAATTCCTTATAAGCAATGTGTTTTCAATCATTTATGTAGAACACTAACAACTGTACGGAAATACCATTTCCTTACAGTAAGGAAATGACATTTCCTTACAGTAAGGAAGTCCTGACTTTTTCTTCAAGAAATTTTGACAGGAATGTCAAAATTTCCTAGCGATTTGCGGAAAAGATTTTATATTGAATTTTATCACAGAGTGATAGAATTATACACATAGATTTGATATATTAAACGTCAAAAAATTGCCAGTTCAAAACCTTCAAATTTTGTCAGTTATCAATTTACTCTAGTGAAATAGTCTATACTAAAACAACGACAAAAGAAATGACGATCTAAATGGGTGCCAGGTTCTGTATCATTTCCTTTCCCTATTGACTTCTCCTTCAAAAAATTTTGTCTGGAATCTCAAAATTTTCTAGCGATGTGCGGAACATAAATTTATGGACTGACCTTTGAACGTTGCATCTATTTAGATCTTACTTCTTTTGTCGTTGAAGTTAGCAACCAAGGTATATACCTATCATAATATTGAACTTGCATCTCATTTCGAATTTATGTGTTTTTATGACTATAAAATGTAGCAGCTTTTGAAAAACTTGAATTTTATTTAAAAAGTTTTTACATATATAATACATCAAATGTGAGAACGTTTTTTTGGTTATCCTCAAAAGCGTTACCTTTATAAAACAAAAATAGAAAATTTATTTGTGAAACTCCCGGAACGCAAATATCGATTTCATTTCATTTGAAATTCAAACAACTAAAACGTCTACCATCTTCCGACTCATTCCGTTCTAATGCGACTTCCTAAAAGTAGACGATTTTATCTGATTTTCGTGACCTTTCCTTCAACCCTTAGCTACAAATTAGACCCTTTTTGACACGGGGAAGATTCAATAGAGCTGCTTTTGCTACGTTAAGCGATCTGACCCTAAGAATCATGTTACACACAACTACTGATATTTCAGTATCTGTTTTCAAGTAAAAAGGAGTTGATGCCTTTGTACATAATATAAATCTATCGATCATCATCGTTAGGAAGTTCTAAAAAAAAAGCATTCTTTTAGTCACAAACCTGGCATCGACAAACAAAATTTATGATTTTGGGCGCTGAATGGAGGTCCACATTGTTCACAGATGAGGCTGATATTCGCTTACTGAACCCAGGTTTGTGTTTAATAAACCCTCCAAAATACAAATAAAACAGAACACACAGTCAGATGCTGCAAATGCAATACGCATATATATACAGATGGCTCAAAAATGAAAGAAGGCTCAGGATGTGGAGTTTACTCCAGAGCACTAATCCTAAGCATTAAGTGGGGAATGGGAAACAATACCAGCGTGGTTCAAACAGAACTATAACAGGTATCTCAATTGCCACAAAAGAACTAACCAGAAAAGGAATTTCTGGCAAGAACATAACAATCTGCACTGATAGTAGACAAGCCCTATTAGCATTAAACAGACGTGTTATATCGGGGCTAGTACTAGAGTGCCACCAAGATTTAGCTAACGCCTCGGCAGATCACATTATTATCCAGAGGTGGATTGAAGGGCACGACAGGAGTAAAGGAAATCGCATTGCCGATTCTTTAGCCAGTGACGCGGCTGGACTAAAAATTGTAGGAACCAGTGACACCTACGGTCTAACGACTTCGACAATTGCGGAGCAAGCCAAACGTTACACAAATGCTCAATCCCTCAAGAGATGGGATAGGATCAAAGGATGCAGTCTTGCCAGAATCACCCTGGGTGACCCTGGGAAGCTAGCGCCGAAAAAATATTTGGCGATGACCAGGAAAAACCTACATTTAATAGTAGGATTTTTGACTGGCCACTGTCAACTAAGGACACACCTCCATACTATGGGGCTAGTGACCTGTCCACCTTCCTGGGGAGAACAGGATGGACAACTCCTCGGGAGGGTCACATGTGGCCTTAGTGACGTGAGCCTACACTCACCCTCCCTACTCTACAAATACAGATTCGGTTAGCCGGAGTGTTCGTGTATGGACTCTTTCTCTAGTGCCCAGAAATTGAAGAGCAGTGATGCCGAAAGTAATATTATATTATAGTTTTATGATTCGCTTGAAGAAAACCGATAATTTTTTTCATGGATTCCAATTGTTTCCACATATTTCCTCATACTTAGTTTTAATTTGCCTCTGGCTCATGTACGACCGATATAACTTATAGTTTTCTAATTTAGACTCGAGCCGCATTGTTACGAAATGATATATTAGAATGTCTCCGGGCACACAATAACAATAAGAAGAAGAACACTCACATACAACTTCACTAAACTATTTATTTGTTCGGAAGCCAAGAAATGCTACTATTAACTATCTCTCTCGGAAATCTATAGGGGCGTTTCCAATTCTAACAATAACAACAACTACAGATAATTGAATGTCGTCCTTTCTAAATTTACTTGGCGGTATAGTTGAAATTGTTATTGTTAGATTAACAATTAGCCGTTTAATATTTATAGGGATTCTTCTTGTATACGCATATTTAGGGTGGACATTAATTGAAAAATGTGTATAGAATAAAATTCGAGGGACGATACTCGTAACCTTAACTACATTCAAACTAATTAGTGATATGTGGGGAACTGTATACACTCCTACCCCGTATTAAGACTTCTGTGGGGAATATCAAATTACCATT
Source organism: Galerucella calmariensis (assembly GCA_910591675.1). Lineage (NCBI taxonomy): Eukaryota > Metazoa > Arthropoda > Insecta > Coleoptera > Chrysomelidae > Galerucella > Galerucella calmariensis. The sequence goes on along the minus strand of CAJUYG010002674.1, from coordinate 14,242 downwards.
AAAAATTGCCTGCGCTCATTATTTACTGATGTACAGGGTGAAATGTGGGTAAAATTTCTTATATTTTGGTAAAATGTTCGTTTTATTTCGTATTTATGTGGATTCATATATCATTTGTGGTTTGGTCGATGATGTTGAGTTTGATGAATTTGAGTTCGATGATCTTGTGGAATATTTCCTAGTTTTTTTTCTAGATGAAAATCTTGTCCTGTTTGTGTTATTTTTGTATATAATTTCATTTTATTCATAAAAATGATACGTTCTTTAAAGTTTTTGAAGAATGACTTTCTGTAAAATCCATTTCATATAAAACAGACGAATTCACAAACCAGGTTCTTCTTTAATGTCTGGTATGGCGTTTTATTAACAACTGATAAATTGGATCCCATAACCTACCACAGCTACTACTACGACTTTGGAATCCCTGCAAACTTTACAATTGACATCGCAATAAGTTTTGCCAAACAAACACTAAATACCTGGACAGCTCGAATCAGGTATCTGATGTTTGGCAGGGTCTTTCTCTCGCCCTCGGACCTGAAATATGATTCACCAAAAAAAACCAATCGGTTTTGTTAAGAAGTTGAATTTGTTTGGTGAAATCTGAATAGGTGTGAGCCACAATATACTCTTGCCAGTCGCAGTGGAGGGCCTATAGACCCACTCACCACAAACTTAACCTAACCCTGCAAACTTACTGCTCATATTGATTGCTAGATGATGCAGGAGTTGATATTGAAGGAATTTTTTTTCACATAATAGGACTGTATCCCATTCCAGAGAAATATTGAGAGTTTTTGAATGACAACTTCACCAATCATTGGATGGCAGAGCTGGACCACCCAATTGGCCTACAAGGGCACCGCTTTTAAGCCAGTATAAACATTTCCGAAATAAGCAAAAAAGCGCTATCTCAATAAAACCATTCCTGTAGCGTGTCTCTGGATCCCATTTCTAGTAGACTATAATATTATTGGAATGTCATACGATAAAATATTTCATTTCACATTTTACCAAGGATACGATCTATTGTGAGGACCTTCGACAACACATTTTTTGCAGTATTACTTCAAAATATTATTGATTGTCTGGTTGACGAATCAGATTATTTTTGATAACGCTTCCGAAACGTAGATGATAAAAATATAGAAATGATTGTGGTTTCATGATTACTCAAAAAAATAATCAAAAAAATGTAAATACAATTTCAACATATCAACATACATGGTTTTGTTTTTGAGTACAAACTTTTCTTAAAGTCGGATCTGGAATAAGATTTTTATTTATGTTATTGGACACCACTGTGAACAAAGAACATAAATACTAAATATTGGAAAAATTTAAAAGGTTTATGATTATTCGATGGGCAATCCATTAGATATTGAACGGAAGCTTGTAAGTTAACTGAAGGGGCACATTTTGAACATTATTTGCCCTTATATGTTTATGTTTATCACAATTTTATTGCTCCTATTGGAAAAATAAAAATAATTGAGCATCTTGTATCTCATTAACGATACACTAATCACACCTATTTATAGGTAAAATATTTCAAATCATTTCACCCAAGTATATAATATATTATGAGTATTAGAGGCTAGTTTGCTTTTCCGTTTTAGACCCGAGTTGTACCCCACCGGAACGAAATTTTCTTTTGCAACTCTCTGCTCATTTCTAGATGAAAATGTGAAAACTTCATATGAGCAGTGTTGCAGAAATTTACCAATGATTTGTAGTGTAATTTGAATTGGGATTTTTTGAAAATAAGAATCACAATGGCGAGAAAATAATCTAAATTAACGAGCATTCTACTCAAAACTACTGAAATGAAGCCGTATTTGTTCTATGACACCCTGTAGTGCATGTTCTTATATCGAAAGTCAACAATTAACAAGCACTCTCTAAGGTTAGGGCATTGTCTGACAAATATAGAGACTTTGTAGATTGCTCGGTAGATTGAATCCAAGCCGAATGGTTCTTGAGATACATGCGGATCTTATTGGTTTATCCAGTACTTACCAAACTGTATGTTTAACATAGGATATTAGGTATAATTATGTAAATGATGCTGATGCGATTGAAGGCATTAATATATTATACCGAAATTGACGTTATATGTAACTCTGGTTATAATTATTAATTTATTTCGTTCATCTATCTAGATAATAAATCAATTTGTGAAGCAAACTACCTAATTAGTTACAGTCGAGGTTACAGTGTAACACATTCAAGATGAGAAATTTGATAAAGTTAAGTGACTATTAGGTTGTAAAACGTTTTTGATCGACTTCAAAATTTATATAAGGATATAATGTATTTTTGAAGATCCCTGTATATTCCAGCCAATTTCTGTTTTCTTGATTCAAATTTTTAATGGTCAATTCAAATAAACAAAGTAAGTGATTGCTATTAGTAGAAGTCAATGGCGTGCTGAGACATTTTATTTGGGGTACCGTTTTCAGGACATGATACAAATTGATACTTTTCTCAATATAATACCCTGTATTATGTACTTATATCTATTATTAATCTCCAAAATCATCTTTTGTAAAGTGTATTGATTTTTATATATATTTGCCATTATAATACTTTTTTGCAATAAAATTGATAAAAGAATTCTTCATTTTAGTTTACTGAAGTAAGTTCCCAAAGGTTAAAAAAGCCTCACTTGATTCAAAATATGTTATTCCTAATTTAAGTTAGTAATCATCACTTATATACGTATTTCAAAAATTATAAAAAAAATGTTTTTTGAAAAAATACTTTCATTCAGTTGTTTGCCTGATTTTTTATAATTTAAATAACGTATTAGCAAATGGGAAAAACATGAAAGATGTGGAATTTTTAATCCTAATTTAATGGTATTTATAAAATGACAATTTTACACTTTTTCTGTACCCCATCAAAAATTTTGAATATAAAATGATGTCGTGTGGTACAGCTTCAAAAGAAATTCTAATTCTCTGCTCAACGTTATAAAGTTTTTTCCTAATTTGGTATATTCATAACTGAGAAAATTAATTTCGAAAATGGAAAATTTTAATAATGTCTCCACATCAAAACTTCACGCAGATTGAAGCACAGAATCTCGCATAATATTTAGAAAGTATTTTCCAATTAAATTGAATGTTAAGAGTTAATTTTTGACGAGATAAACTTGGAATTTTTCGCATGACCCAAGAACTCTAACTTCTCGTAATTTTTGATCTTCAAATTTGCAATATTGTCGAGTCTTTTAAACAGGTTTATAGAAAATAATCAAGAGGAATAAAATCAGGTGATTTGAGGCTGCCAAGCGTTTCACGTTTTCCATTCAACCTATACAGGTTGATCCAGAATGTAGGATGATACCTCACTTTCCATTTACATGCATATTTATTACATTTATAATTGACAATTTCTTGATTTATAAGCCTTTAGTTGGTTGGGAAGGAGTAGGTAAAAATTTTGTATTTATCAAGTACTATTATTATTGTCCCATATCCCAAATTTTTGGCATAGGAACTTCTGAAATATTCTGCATGAATAAAAAACTAGGACTTCCAAATAAACCGGGTAGAAAGGAGTACCTACCTCAAGGATTTATTTAACAAATTTAAAAAGTTGTTCTCTGTAAAAATTAAAAAGACATAGGTAACTCGAATCAATCTTAAAAAAATTGAATTTTAACAAGAACTTTCTAAAATAAAAACAAGAATTTACATACACACGATTTTAAAATACATAGTTTCATGAATACTGAGAAGCTAGAAATTGTTTTAGTTCACATTTATTTTTGTAAAAAGTGGTTTCTAATATTTGAAAAAAATAATGAACCACCCCTCCTAAGAATAATCGTTGTTTAACCGTAATACTGGTATATTTAACCCCAGGTCATTGAGTATTTCCTAAAATCAACCCTAAAAATCTCCGGGTCAGACCCTTAACATGCTCCGCAACCACTAAGTTGAAAATTAATGTTTCAGCTCACCAAATATCATGAACCTTCTATTTACCATTAACGAACACTTATAAACAAATATCACTTTTACCTTGAGTCATAATATTCACTAAACGTCAAATATAAGCACAAACTGTCAAAAATCGCTACGAAAATAGACTACCACGAATTGTCGACCCGCTCCAGCACGCAGTTGACGGAACACTGAACATGGAAGAGCACCCTCTAACGTCTGTGAATGATCCAATCCCCCTCTACTTCCCAGGGAAGGACTGCTGCGGGAAAATAAAACGGACTATTCGGAAAAATCTGCTGCCGCTGAAAGAATAGAGGATGCCAAAAATTTCATCATTATTATTCCGATAAATAATGTACCTGGTGTTTCTGTTAAAGTTAATCATGATAAGTTTCTACTTGAATTTTTGAAAATAATTCAATAAGGGTTGAAAACATTTTCTTAGAAAATTTTATACAAACATTGCTTATAACTTTGAATAGATCTTCTTATTCGGGATTTAAGCTAAAATTGTTCACTTTTATTATTTTATATTGTTACGTCAGACCAGTGCTAGAGGCACATAAAAAAGAAGAAGAATACATACATTTGGAATCATCTGGAACTGTCATCGAAAAGTCGAAAGCTTTGAAATTGTTAGAATCCGTTTTACATAACAAGAAGCCACGTGAAGATTGCAAAGTTTCCTGCGCAGAAACCAAAATCAGTCCTGTTTATCTGAGTCGCCTCATTTCATGTCATTGGCGTTTCAAACGATGTTCCATGCCGACAGCCATTTTATTTTTGACATTTGAGGTAGTGTTTGAAGCAATTAGTTACTGTAGAATATTTCTGATTCTGATGTTAAAGAAAAAGGTAGAACGTGTCGCGGGACACACGGTAGGAACTTCAGTTCCTTTTAAGCAAAAATTATATAATACCTCTGACGAAACAATTTATATACCTCGGTGGTCGAGTAGTAAGCAAACCAGACTCTCACGCAGTAGACCCGGGTTCGATTCCTCGTGAAGAAGTTTTTTTTAATTGTTAATTTTATTTTTAAATATTTATTCTGCTTGATATTGATAACGACAACAGGTAGACGTTTGAAATATTTAGCAGAATATTCATTATTATAGATAATGGTACGGTACCCTACATGAGGGAGTCCGACTGGCAACATCTACTTTTAACAGCATCGTATAATATTTAAAAAGGGAAACCGTAGTATTATACAAATTGGACATTCAAGAACTGTACGTTTACCCCAAAGAAATTAGTAGAAACATAAAATTGAATTGTTAAATTTTCAATTTGAAGTTATATTACAGTTTATAGAAATTTTTATTTTCTAGATTTTTTCTTAAGTGGGTCGTAAAAAAATATGCTGTTCGACTCATGTGGATTATCCATATAGCACTTGAACGATTGAGCACTCCGCCTACGGCGTCGTGCTCAAACTTCGTCCTCCTGCGATATGGCCATCATATTCACACTAGTTGCACAAACTACTATTTCTATCAAAACATGCCCTTTTACATTTAAAAACAACCTGCCAAATGTCAAATCAATTTATCCATCCATTTTAAAGTTATCGAATTAAAACATTCAAGTTTTCAAAATTTCAACACCCTGTATTTCGAAAAGTAAATGTGCCAGACCCCTTAATTCTCACATCATTTTGTCCAATTTTACGAGAGGAATCTACATGCAAACGTTGTAATTACCCTTAACGTTCGAGATGCTTATACCATTTTTTGTGCGATCGAATTGAAATAAATTCCGAATAAAATAATTTAAATTTCTTCGAAATGAACGAAATGTCAAAAGTGAGATTCATACTTCTCGATCAGTTTAAAATATATTTTGCATTTGGGTGAAATTGTTTTTATGATATTTATTATTTTTCGTTGTCTGAACAGTAAGTAAATCACTCACCGACGTGTTAAACTCAGAAACCAGTAAACACAACCTACCGTCCTTACAACCGATGCTGTAAATGAACAAAAAAGATCAATCGCACAAAAAAAATTATGGAAATAATAGTAAGAATTTATCCGAACAAATTCAAGTAGATCACCAGCGCTGCGAATACCCGCTTTGCATAGAATTTTAATATAGCATCGGGGGTTCAGTGGTAGAATGCTCGCCTTCCACGTGGGCGGCCCGGGTTCGATTCCCGGTCGAAGCATATGAATCGCTGCTTGGTAAACGAGAGAGAGACTCAGGAGAGAGCACACGCACGCAAGCAAGGCACATAACGAAGCAACGTAACATAACATAACGTAACGTAACGTAACGTAACGGTCAGATCTTTTGCGTCGCGACCCCCGGTCGCTCAAACATAACCTGACGTAAAGAACTAAATTTCCAAAACCTTATTGTGGTTTCATTCCCAAAAAATAAGAGAAAAAATAATAAATAATGTCACAAGGAACCTACAGAAGATATTTAGAAGCAATAATTGTTAACTTCATAGCTAGTAGTGGAAAAAGTTATTTGTTGCTCTATGACAGAATTGTCGTGGTGGTTTAAAATTCATACGTTATACTTTTGTAAGGAAATTGCGTGGTGTGTGTAGAACCAGACAGAGAAAACAGACAATAGCGAGTTGTTTTGTTCACAGCTTAGCTGCGAACAGCAGTTCTAAATTAAAATTACATGCGAAAGGGTCGGTGTAAATATCCTGACAAATGTACGTCATCCACACGAATGTAACTAACAAAATGTTTAAAGTCATAACCACTTATGCCCTGTGGCGGGATGAACAGCCCTGCTAATGAATTATATTAACCGCCGGTAGACAGTGGCGGCACTCATAATTTAAATTGAAGAAATGTATAGTGCAAATCGATACACTTTTCCAACACCTATAATGGTGCGTATACAGAGCGAAGAGGAAACTTTGGTTACATGGAAGTTTAGCATGTGACATAAGCAACAATGTGTTGGAAAGAAACTAGGATAATTGCTTGGTTGAACAAAAGAGCACATGCGAAAGAAGTAACATGTATTCCAGACACTCCCACTTAAAGATAACCTTGCTCCCGCTAACAGATACCTAGTACCCGTGAGGGTCATGTCGTAGTGAGTAGGTATTTTCTTCTATTCGTATTCGTACTCTTCCCACACCGAGGTGGGAAGAGTTTCATTACTTTCGCGAAGCGTCTCGGTTAGCTATTATCTCGAGACAGGAATGAAACTTTCTACCGAGGTTTGTATACTGTTTTATTTACAACCATCATATACCTATCAAAATTAATAAATTTTTGTTTCGATCTGAACATATCAAAAATATTACATTCCACAACTGTCACCAATATAAATAAATGTCAGATAAAGTCGGATGGATATTAAGTTAGCAAATAAATTAAGAATTGATGGATTGTACTACTCCAGAAATAGGTATTATAATATTTATCAATGTGTTATATTTTTAAATATAAAAAATATTCATTTAAATTATATAATATTAACGATCAGTACGATCACGTTATTTTGGAGGGCAGGAAGTGATGAGGGCGGGAAGTAGAAGTGTGTAATAGGACACTTTCTAGCCTTCAATGACGTTAGTAATTACAGCATTACATATATGGTTGTGATTAAATATTCTTCCCTCGTACTTTTTGTCGTGATCCTTCTACGAATTTTCACAATTGCATGGCTCGCGATGAGATTCTCACGTAGTTTTCTTAGTAAGTGATTACTTGTGATCGAAGAACTGGTAGATTTAAAGTTAACCTAGGTCATCAGACTCTTCTGTGGATTTCCCGAAAGTTGAAGCTACATCCCAGCAGATTATATTTTTTTGTTGGGAAAAAATGTTCCTTCTTCAAGAAAACTATTAATTTTTACTAAAATTGCTATATATTTATCATAACCGAACCATAATTTTCATAAACATTATATTGCCTTACAGTGAAAAAATATATTTTCCTAAAAAACCGAATTATTTATGGTATTGCTTTCTGTTTATGGACGTTACCTACATGCACTATTCAATACACTGAGCTTTCGAAATGTTTCTAAATATTTAGGACACGGATTAAAATTACAGTGTTTTTATGACAAACATGTTTAAATCTAATAAAAATTAATGGTCTCTATTTATGCATAAAACTGTTTAGTAGGGAAGCAGGATAGGAATAAAAAACTTGCTGCTGAATATTTTGATCTATTAAAAAGAAAACTATACATTTTTAAAATAGATACCATACATTTATAAAATAGATACCATACATTGTTAAAATTAAACATACCTACATGATCTAAAACATAACCAACAATGGTATCCACAAGATAACCTTGTCTATCCGTGTGCACATTAATGCTTCCCCCATAGTAGTTTTTCGGAGTTCTTGGAGTAGATCTGACAGGTTTAATTGAGGTACATTTCGCTTGCTTGTTACTTCTACCTACTTGAATATAATTGTCACTTATTTCCTTACCTTCAAAGATATCTCACAATTCTTGTAATCGCCATGAGTTTAACAATTTATTCATTCTATTATTAAACTTATTTTTGTCCAGAGCACTTCAACCACATACTTCACAAAAACAAAATAATTAGTTAAATTGCAAAAACTGATCTAATTTCACATGCAGACTGACGCCAAACGTATACAGGTGGTGACCGTTACTGAAAAATAGGGAAGGGTGGGGTGAGAATTTTTTGTTTCAATTGCCACATAATTTGTAGGCTAATGTGATTTCTTAGGGGTGAAGAAATATGTGGTCTGTAGCAAATAAGTTTTTTTCTCGTAACAATAAATGTACAATTATACTGAAATACTTATTTTTTCGGTATAAAGTAGATCTTATTTGAGGCTAATAATCTATAGGCTTATTTAAAAAATGTAAATATCTGTCAAAACTTTCAAATGATTTACAATGAATATTTAATTTGTTGTTTTAAAGTGATGGAATATTTTTGAAGATGTTAGGTTTTTTTCTGTGTAATGAAAACAATTTTTACCTAAATAGCATTGTTATAATTTATAACAAAATATTATATTGTGCTTCCTAGACTTTTATAGTTTTTGAAGAACAATTGTATGAAGGTGTGCATAAAGGAGAACAAATTTTTTTACATTAAAGAAATTACACTCGAATAAATCATTTTTTTAAATAAAAATTTCCCAATATTTTCACGTTAATATGGTTTCTTAATAATAAATAAGCAATGTTAGTTTTAAACAAAGGGGGGTCAAACAAATCAGTTTATTTGTCTTCAAATAACTCTTCTCTCGGTAATGGCTCTGGCTGGATGATATACTAAATTACCCATAAAGTCGATCTAATGGTCAGTTTTGGTTGTCTGAGTGAGATTCATCCTTCATTTCTTCTCCATTTCACCAAATGCATCCATCAAACAAACCTGTTTTAGACCATTAAACGTTGTTAAAACGGCTAACCAATCACTGTATAGGGTCTCGTTTGCAATAACTTTTATTTGTCCCACAGGGGCGCTTCTATTCAGAAGGTCCCATCTCTAATGTAAGGCGAACTGCCGTTCCACTCTCTATTCTTTTTGGAAATCGGTCAGCCTAGCTTTTAGTTCCCTCACCCCGCGCTAAAATCAGTATTGTTTTGAGTACCTACTCGTAGTGTCCACATCGCTATGGAACTACCGCTTAACGCTTTTCCCGCTTTGAATCGACAGTTAATCTCTCTGCTGCTTATAGAAACATTTTCTTCCGCTATTTTGTTTTTTGCAAGTGATATCTCTCGTTAATTCGCGACGAATAGTAATTACTGTATAGTTGAAGTGCCAGGAGTGCGTGCTAAAAAAGACTTTAAAGTTATACACGCGTTGTAGCCAAGTGACTTTCGTTCGCAAACTGCAACTGTTCAATTCATTCCTATTTACCAATTTGCTCATCAGCTTTAACTCATGTTATCACCTTCTCTGGTTATGTTAGGTTATTAGAGTTAAATTAAACTCCGATCTTTAATCTGACTTGTATTTCATTTCTCGGGTTTCCGAGTGGTCCTTCGCGCTTTTTAGCTTAACGCTATCCGCAATGGGAGAATAAGGGACGCTACAATGCAATTTTGAACCTGCAACGCAACATCTTCAATCATCACAAACATTTATACAGTCCACTGCTCTCATGCTCTCCTTATTCCACCAGGGTGGTTAGAGAAGAGGTATCAATGTATTTTGAAATGATAGTGGTGATGCGGAAATACAACAGGAAAGTGATTGCGATTAATTTTGCGCACTATATAAGTGACATTACATCAAAAGGTGCCAAACTTCCAGATAGTAACGTCATAGTTCAAGCGATAAGACCAATTTCCAAAAAATACAAATCATACACATTTCAAAAATATTTAAAATTAGCCCTTTGTATGCGAAGACGAAGACTCGATTAGCCTGAAAATTTAACGTATCTTCTCTACTCTAACGCAAATTACCTCATAGCTCATTACTCTCTCGATAGTTCAATTTCTACGAGACCAAATGAGACTTGTTTTCTTGTTTATGTATTGTACACAGAGCGCCTTTAGACTTAAACAGATAGTGACTCCCCCTGGTTGTGGATCGTTTCTATGCTATACACGTAAAGACTACAGACCGTTTCGAACCGTAAGAAGGGCAACGTTATTAGAACCGGTGCTGGAAAACTGCACTTGCCTTATAGACCGCTAGCCCATGTAGCTTCATGAAATCTAAATGGGGCTAGTTCTATCTTGCAAATATACCAGCTCCGTTTAACTTTGAAGTGTGATTCAATGTCCTTCGTGGCATATAGTCAAGGAGTAGGTTGCGTCTTGGTGAACGGTCTTCGATTTTCAAAGACTCTGTAAGGTGTTGTATCAATACCTTTGACATCTATTTATTTTTATTATAACAAAAAAGTAGGATTATTACGCTTGATAATTATTATATACAATGTGGTATTTATAAGATGCGACATAGGGATTTCTGTACAAAACTGTCAAACGCTAGCTAACTTTTTTACCAAATAGTTTTCATAAGAAATAATAACAGATTTGGAAAGGTCGTTGAAAAATAAGTTCAAATGCACTTTTAATTTAATTAAATTCGCTCTGGCTTGATGAAAAAATGGATAGTTATGTTTGAAATAGTCGAACTCCTTTTCCATACCACTTTTGAATACTTCTAATAGCGTAGTAGGTAGCCATACCGCTAGAAGCACAGGAAATTTAAAAGTTAAACCTGAAGTATGGCGACTCGATTCGCCGCTGTGGTGAAATTTTTTCTTTTTGTTTTTAGTTCTTCCTCACAATTTTTCAAACAAATATAACACCAATGATGTTTTTTAGACAAAAATTGTGGAAAAAAAACTGAAAACAAAAAGAAAAAAATTCACCGCAGCAGCGAATTGAACCGCCACTCTTGAGGTTCAACGAATTTGAGTGAATTAAAAGTTCATTTGAACGACCTTTCAAAATCTGTTATTGGAACTTTAGTTCTTTACGTCAGGTTATGTTTGAGTGACCAGGGGTCACGACGCAAAAGATCTGACCGTTACGGTACGTTACGCTACGTTATGTTACGTTGCTTCGTTATGTGCCTTGCTTGCGTGGTTGTGCTCTCTCCTTAGTCTCTCTCTCGTTTACGAAGCAGCGATTCATATGCTAAGGCCGGGATACGAACCCGGGCCGCCCGCGTGGAAGGCGAGAATTCTACTACTGAACCACCGATACTATATTAAAATTCTATGCAAAGCTGGTATTCGCAGTGCTAGTGATCTACTTGAATTTGTTCGGATACATTTTTACTATTATTTCCATAATTTTTTTCGCGCGATTGATCTTTTTTGTTCATTTCGAAGAAATTTAAATTATTTTATCCGGAATTTATTTCAATACGATCGCGCAAAAAATGCTATAAGCATCTCGAACGTTAAGGGTCATTACAACGTTAGTATGTAGATTCCTCTCGTAAAATTGGACAAAATGATATGAGTATTAAGGGGTCTAGCACATTCACCTTTCGAAATACAGGGTGTTGAAATTTTGAAAACTTGAAAGTTTTAATTCGATAACTTTAAAATGGATGTTTAAATTGATTTGACATTTGGCAGGTTGTTTTTAAATGTAAAAGGGCATATTTTGATAGAAATAGTAGTTTGTGCAACTAGTGTGGATATGATGGCCATATCGCACGACGACGAAGTTTGAGCACTCCGCCTACGGCGTCCTGCTCAATCGTTCAAGTGCGATATGGACAATGCACACGAGTCGAACAGCATATTTTTTCTACGTTCCACTTGAGAAAAAATCTAGAAAATAAAAATTTCTATAAACTGTGATATAACTTCAAATTAAAAATATAAAAATTCAATTTTATGTTTCCACTAATTTTTTTTGTGGTAAACGTACAGTTCTTGAATGTCCAATTTGTATATTGCTACGGTTTCCCTTTTTAAATATACGATGCTGTTATAAGTAGATGTTGCCAGTCGGACTCCCTCATGAAGGGTACCGTACCATTATCTATAATATTGAGTATTCTGCTAAATATTTCAAACGTCTACCTGTTGTCGTTATTAATATCAAGCAGAATAATTATTTGAAAATGAAATTAACAATAAAAAATAACTTCTTCACGGGGAATCGAACCCGGGTCTACCGCGTGAGAGTCAGGTTTGCTTACTACTCGGCCACCGAGGTATATACAAATTGTTTATCTATAACATCAAATGTATTACATAATTTTTGCTTAAAAGGATCTAAAGTTCCTACCGTGTGTCCCGCGACACGTTCTACCTTTTTATTTTTTATGAACGCTATTTGGTAAAAAAGTTAGCTACCGTTTGACAGCTTTGTATAGCAATCAGCAATTACCTCTCTACTCATGCTATGAAGTGTCTTTCTACGAGTATATTGATTAATTTTTGAAAAATGAACAAACCCCACACTATACAAAATCACAAAAAAGCTTATTAATATTAAACATAAAATATTAAACTTTGAGATGCCAAATAAAATTCAAAATCCAATTAGATCTCACAATACCAACGTCACTAAATAATCAATGTCAGTCAATAGTCGATGTAAGAGAAAAGAACAAACGCACGAGCTTGCCGATAGCAAGTTAGGTGGTTGTATGGCAACAGGGAGATCGATAAATCTTCATCAATTGAGTTTGTTCGGAGGACGCGCTTATATGGTTTTCGCATGACGTTGCAGGCTTGAAGGAAATCCATAACATATTTGAAAAATCATTCACCTTTTATATTCAGCAATTGGAAAAATAATGTTAAAATGTAATGAAACAAGCATATTAAAGAGCTAGCATTTAGTTGTTATTGATATATTGTTGATAATCAGAGTCTATTTTCTAATTATTATCACTACATACTTAGCACTTTAGCTTTTCCATGGTTGAACGTGGCAAAATCGAATGTTTTCAGCTGCATTCCTTCCAGAGCTTCAGATAAACTACACTTCGGTTAGTGTAGATTTTCCACACCCTCAACATCCAGTTTCCTTATTCTCCTCTCACTTTCTCTGTCGTCCTTTCGGGGAAAGGATTCCAACTGCCAGACATAGATTTTTCTTGTGTTTGAAATCTTTAATTTTGTTCTTTTATAGTCAGCGAAAACGTATAAATGCTAAAGCGCGGTCGACGAGTTTATTGAAATATTCTGCATGGTGATTTTTAAAATTTTGTAGTCTCCACTTTTACAAAGAAGATCCTCTAGGCGGTTCGAAAAAATGAAAAAAAAAACATAATGCAGATGCATTTTTAAGCGAGTTTTGTGTCGAAAAAAACAACAATTTTTCATGTATTATTTGGTGTATTCCTAATTAATTTTTCTATTTTAACTAAAACAATGTTTATTCCTGTGTAGTTACATAATCCCCCCATCTATATATATTAATCCTTTTTCCAAAATATTCATCTCGAAATGTGAGTTTAGTTCAATCCACTTTGTTTATTCCTATCCATTACCTGCAACTGAATTTTTTTACACATATAACTAATGGCAAAATAATTAAAATGATGGAGTTTTCAAAATCCTTTGATTCTAAAAATAGAAACAAAGTAGAATCTCATTGTCACGACGAACGCTGTGTGTGCAGTGCGCTTTCACCATATTTGTTAAATTAATAGCAAAATATAATTAGCAAAATAGAATCAATTAAAACCATCATATTTTGAAAGCTGTCGTCCAGGGATTTTCAACAGAGAATATTGCTATTGGCATTAAATCCTCCGATTGCATTTATTTTCGTCCCTAAATATTGTATTTTGCATAACGATTTATTGTCAAACAAAACGGTCTTAAAAGCAAATGCGGGCTACGTTCATTGGGAAAAGAAAAAAG
>CAJUYG010002673.1:28242-41344 GCA_910591675.1 Galerucella calmariensis | reverse complement strand
AAGATCAAAAATGACACAAATTTTGAAATAAAAAGGTCATCCATCTCGAATTCATTCGTTTTTGAGCCAATTGATTCAAAAGAAATAAAAAATACAATATTGCAGCTCAAGAATAACAAGGCAACAGGGTGGGATGATATGAAATCTGAAACAATAAAACTATTATCAGTTTACATTGTAGATCCTCCAAGTCATATTCTCAATCGGTGTGTCGAAGAAGGAATATACCCTACTGACTTCAAAAAATCGATCATTATCCCACTTCTGAAAAAGGGGGATACATCTATTATTACAAATTATCGTCCAATATCCTCAGTTACCCACCTATCGAAAATATTTGAAATAATTATTAGAAAGAGGCTTGTTTCATTTCTCAATAAATATAAAATAATTTCAAACAGCCAATTTGGATTTAGAGAAGACATTTCGGCTCAAGATGCTATTCTGTCGTTGACTTCAAAAATTACCGATGCTTTGAATAATAGTAAACCATCTTTGTGCATATTCACAGACTTATCGAAAGCTTTTGACACTGTCAGTCATCATCTTCTCCCACAGTCGTTAGAGGATATTGGAATGAGGGGTAATATTTTAAAATTGTTTGAAAGTTATTTGACGGGAAGAAGCCAGAGAGTTAGAATTGATGATGTGTTGAGTAGCGAAAAGGAGATCGACTGTGGCGTACCTCAAAGTTCTGTACTGGGACCAACTTTATTCAATATATACATCAATGGAATCTTTTCATTAAACAACAATGGAAACATAATCGGTTTTGCTGATAACACAGCCATCTTTTATAAAGCCGATAACTGGAATTCACTAAAAATTAAAGCTGAAACGGAAATTCCTCTCATAAAACAGTGGTTGGATAAAAATTTGTTAACTGTTAATGTTACCTTCCATTTTGCTGTAATTCGGTTGGAATGCCTCCATTCGATCTCTTAACGATCTTTACTGAAACTCCTTTCCATATACACCAAGAGCGTAAAGTGAAATATTTGGGTATAGTTATTGATATTCATTTAAAATGGAATCTTCATATTATATATACTGTTAATAAACTGAGGACAATATTATTCAAATTTAGAAAACTCAAAGAAATCCTGCCACTGAAGTACTTGAAAACGTTGTACTATTCTCTAGTGGAAAGTCACATTCGCTATGGAATAGCAGTGTGGGGTGGAGCTCTCAATACTCATATTCATGTTATTGAAGTTATGCAAAGGCGATTTTGAAAACTGATATTTTGTAAGAACAATAGATATCCTTCTAATGATCTATACTCTGGAACACAAATGTTAGACATAAGACAATTGTATTTTTTATGCACCAGTATTAAATATCACGCAAGCAAACATACAGCACTGCTTCCCTCTCATCAAAATAATACACGTCAGAGGAATCACTTTATTACACCTCTAATGGTTAGGGTCGGTGCTCAACGCTCATATACTTATTTCGCCCCTAAATTATACAATAACATACCAGAAATAATTAGATCTATAGTAAATCTTGACAGCTTCAAAAGAGCATTGAAGAAGCACATCCTTCAAAGCCAAAGAACTGAGATGCTACGACTATTCGATTAAGTGATAAAGAATGTAGTGATTCATAATTTCTAATTTTAATTTCCAACTAGAAATGTGTTGTTTCAATTGCGAAGCTTCTACATGCATAACCTATTTTTTATCTATTAGACATGTTCTTGTAAACTCTTAACATTATTATTGTTAATTTTTCGTTGTATGGTATTATTGTATTGTTCGTCAATCCTTGTATTGTATTGTATTGTATTGTTATTATCTACATTTTACACTTTACATTTTATATTTTTTATATTATACATATCTTAAATTTTTTTTTTCTCTACATTTTGTATTTTTATATTTCCCATCCAACATTTTATATTTTCATACACATGTGTATTTCTCCGCGAAACAAGTGCTTGCACTTATCGCAAGAGTACCTTGTTCACTTTCACCATGTATACTTATTCAATTCTTTGTATTTATTTATTGAGTGAATAAAGTTATTATTATATTATATTATTATTTGATGTGTACAACTCTAATTCGAGTACGGTTGCTTAATGCCAGCTAGAACATTTTTTTTTTATTTGAGAAAAATAAAGCGCATCAATAAGAGAAAAAAGAATAGGAACAATACATATTAAGTACTACTACGGTATAGGTGAAACTAACAATTTTGGTGATTGAATAAACTTTCTTCAGAAACTGAATAGCGCGTAGATAAGCTACCAAGTTTTCCATATTGTACTCTTCTCCTAGCAAGTGGTACATAGTAGGTGGAATGTTGAATGTAACTCTTTGCTAAGAAAACTTTGGACAGTGTATTAACACATGACTCACTATTAAAGGGACTTGACACACTGTACATTTATAGTGTCCAATTATAAGTTGTCCGATGAAATTTTAAAGCTTATTTTACATGCAGAATAGTGGAATGCGGCTAGCAGATTGTCCAATTTTCCAAATTCAACATTTGCTCAAAGAATTGCTTCCTATGACTACCACAATATTAGCTTTGACGTTCCAGTAAGTGATGATATTATGATTATGGTGATACGCCTAGTCAACATGAACCGTGTAATATATTCAGTAGGTGATTTATATCCTAACCCAAATCCAATAACTAGATTTATTGTCAGTAAAATCGTGAAAAAGTCCAACGAAACTGGTTCAGTGGAGTATTTATCCAAATCAGGGTGCACAAAACTGAACTGAAAATAAATCTTGATGTTTGTGTTCTACTAGAAAAGGATCCACACTTGAGTACTAGACAAATATCCAGGTAACCAGATATTTTGTGAGCATCCGTAATGGAAGTTTCATGTGAAAATAAAGTCCATCCTCACAAAACAAGATTAGTTGAAGAGTTTCCAGACATAATTATGTTTTGCGGCTAGGCCACTTTTTTTTATCGGCATAATTGTAGATACTGGTCACGTAACAATCCTGGTTGGGTGCGGGAATCCCACACCCAATATCGACAAAAACTGAATGTATGGGTTGAAATGATAGGCGTCAAAATAATTAGTCCCTTTTTCATTAAGGGAAACTTAAATGGTTCGGCGTATTTAGATTTATTGGAAAGTAGTTTTATACCTGAGTAGGATTGTTTATTCCCAAATCCAAGTGAGTATTACACTTTAATGTAGATGTTGCATTATTCGAAACAATAACAATATCCCAAACGACAAGATTTGGCTGCAGCAAGATGGTGCTCCACCTCACTATGCGAGATGATAACTGAATAATGTGTTTCCACCCGAAGATGGATTGAAGGCGTGGTTTTATCCCGTAGATAGTGTTAATGTTTAGGGAACACTGCATGGAAAATATTCAGTATTTTCAAGGATTTTGAAAGGCAAAAGATATTTGAAATACCAAAGCTCATTATTATTCCGAAATAAGGAAAGATCTGACAACAATGTGAATACCTTCATAATATCGACCATATCACAAAATCCTTAAAAATCTATAAAAGATAGAACGTGTTGCGGGACACACGGTAGGAACTTCAGTTCCTTTTAAGTGAACATTTTTTGATTCAATAAATAAATACACATATTAATATAAGAATTGATTTTACTCTGGATAAAACTTCATTTAACAAAAATATCCAGTAGTATTAATTGTAAATAAAAATCTCATCATTAAGTTGATTGGCAACAATAGTGATTTATGATACAAGTGCGTGAAGTTATACTTTTGCGCACGTGTTGCGAAAATACCAAAATATTATATGAAATAATCCGTACAAATTAACAACAAATACTTAAAACAGAATAAAATGGGTATTTGAAGGGACCAGATTTTATAAAATTATGTAATACATCTGACGTTATAGATAAACAATCTGCATATTCCTCGGTGGTCGAGTAGTAAACAAACCAGACTCTCACGCGGTAGACCCGGGTTCGATTCCCCGTGAAGAAGTTTTTTTTAATTGTTAATTTTATTTTTAAATAATTATTCTGCTTGATATTAATAAAGACCACAGGTAGACGTTTGAAATATTTAGCAGAATATTCATTATTATAGATAATGGAACGGTACCCTTCATGAGGGAATCCGACTGGCAACATCTACTTATAACAGCATCGTATATTTAAAAATGGAAACCGTAGCATTATACAAATTGGAAATGCAAGAACTGTACGTTTACCACAAAAAATTAGTGGAAACATAAAATTGAAATGTTAAATTTTTAATTTGAAGCTATATTACAGTTTATAGAAATTTTTATTTTCTAGACTTTCTCTTAAGTGGGTCGTAGAAAAAATATGCTGTTCGACTCGTGTGGATTGTCCATATCGCAATTGAAACATTGAGCACTCCGCCTACGGCGTCGTGCTCAAACTTTGTCCTCGTGCAATATGGCATTCATATCCACACTGGTTGCACAAACTACTATTTCTATCAAAATATGCCCTTTTACATTTAAAAACGAGCTGCCAAATGTGAAATCAATTTATCCATCCATTTTAAAGTAATCGAATTAAAACCTTCAAGTTTTCAAAATTTCAACACCCTGTATTTCGAAAAGTAAATGTGCTAGACCCCTTAATCCTCAATCATTTTGTCCAATTTTACGAGAGGAATCTACAAGCAAACGTTGTAATTACCCTTAACGTTCGAGATGCGTACACCATTTTTTGCGCGATCATATTGAAATAAATAATTTAAATTTCTTCGAAATGAACGAAATGTCAAAAGTGACATTTATACTTCTCGATCAGTTTGAAATATATATTTTTTCTACTAACGTGCGGAAAGTGAATCTTTTCCGCACTAAAAAGCGTGCGGAAAGAGTCACTTTTCCGCACTAGTGCGGAAAGTAAATTTATTGACATTTGAGGAATATACTGACATTTGAATATTCAAAATATGTATTTTGTATATCCAAGTTTACCAAATGACTGAAAAATTAATAAATTAATTATAATGCTGCTATAATTTTTAATAAAAAAAAAACTTATTTTTCAATAATTTTTTGATGGCCCTGGTATAAGCCTCATCAAATGAATGTCAAATAATAATAATTAATTTGTTGATATGTATATAATGAGAAATGTTGATTTATGATTACTTTTGGGTTCTTTCCGCATGCTAGTAGAAAAAATAGTGTACCTAACACGTGCGTAAAGTGACTTTTCCGCACCTGATTGCTGGCCGAACTCCGCTAAAGCGTCGTTCGGCCATCTGCAATAGCGTGCGGAAAAGTATCACTTTCCGCACTAGTTAGGTAAACTACTATTTTCTACTACCGTGTGTAAAGTACGTACTTTAGACACATTTTCGAGTGCGTAAAACTTTATTTTACGCACTAGTGCGTAAAGAGTTTTACTTTACGCACTAGTGCGTAAAGAAAAAATTCCAATATGTATGTAGTTATAGATATCTAGTTTTATAAAAAAATAGGTACAATAAACGGATATTAAATCTAAGTTTTTTTTCATGAATTGGAGATAGAAACCTATAGAATTTGGTAAAGTAACCTAATAATTATTGTTAAATAATTATTGAGTACTGGAAATAATACGGAAAATAGGCATAAGTTGGCGGTGAGTGACTGACATTTCTTTGTGAATTGAATCTGACATTTAAAATTTAAATTGAGATCTTCCGACTATACCTAGGATAAGCAATTGTGTTTTATATTTAAGAATTGAATATTTTTAGAAAACTATGATGTTATTTTAGATTATTATAATAATAAAGATGGATTCCTCTGACGATCTCTCAGTTTACTTGGCAAATACACCACCAAATATATTAGATGTGGCACAGAATGCTGCGAATGATTTACTGCCCCAAAAATCCATGAGTATTTACGAAAAAAATATATCTTATTAGAAATTAATAATAGCGTTAAAGATTCTTCTAAAGAAAAATTTAACTTACTTTACGCACTAGTGCGTAAAGTATGTTTCTTTACGCACTAGTGCGTGAAGAAAATTACTATTAAACTTTTGTATTTTAATTAAATATTCGCTAGTAGAAAAAATATTGTATGCAATTCGTGTGTAAAGACCTTTTTTTCGACTCATGTGATTGTCGCATTCGCCTGCGGCTCATGCGACAATATTCACATTCGTCAAAAAAAAAGGCTACTTTACACACTAGTTACATAAATAACTATTTTCTACTAGCGTGCGGAAAACTCCACTTTTCCGCACTCATTTCAGTGCGGAGAAGTAAATTTGTTTTTGTGGAGTATACTGACATTTGAATATTTAAAATATATATTTGTATGATTGTAGTTTGCCAAATGACTGAAAAGTCAATCAATTTATTATAATTCTGCTATAAAATTTTATAGAAAAAAAATATTTTTCAATCATTTTTCAATGGCCCTGGTATAAGCCGCATCAAATGAATGTCAAATAATAATAAATGTTAATTTGGATTTTTTCCGCATGTTCGTAGGAAAAATAGTGTACCTAACACGTGCGTAAAGTGACTTTTCCGCACTAGTTAGACAAACTACTTATGCATTTTGGTGAAATTGTTTTTATGCTATTTATTACTTTTCGATGTCTGAACGGTAGGTAAATCACTTACCGACGTGTTAAACTTAGAAACCACTAAACACAACCTACCGTCCTGACAACCGATGCTGTAAATAAACAAAAAATATCAATCGCACAGAAAAATTATGGAAATAATAGTTGAAATTTATCCGAACAAATTCAAGTAGATCACCAGCACTGCGAATACCAGCTTTCCATGGAATTCGGTGGTTCAGTGGTAGGATGCTCGCCTTCCACGCGGGCGGCCCGGGTTCGATTCCCGGCCGAAGCATATGAATCGCTGCTTCGTAAACGAGAGAGAGACTCAGGAGAGAGCACACGCACGCAAGTGAGGCACATAACGAAGCAACGTAACATAACGTAACGTAACGGTCAGATCTTTTGCGTCGCGACCCCTGGTCGCTCAGACCTAACGTAAATAACTAAAGTTCCAATGATCCGATATAATAATCAAGACGATCAATACTTCAAACTTACTCTGTATAAGACGGTCGTTTTTAGTAGCTCATCTGGTACACGCAAAAATAATGGTACAATTTATTTTTAAATCAATTTTAAGTATCCGAATAATTCAACCACACTGCAATGCTTATTCTGTACGGTGACCAAATTAAAAAATAAACGCGATTTTAATGGAATTAGCCAATGATTGACGTCAGTAGGCTGGATAACATATAGGTATAACAAAAAAGTGTCCATTTGGACTAATGGATTTTCGAGTGAGGCTTCAAAATAAAGCGTCCGATTGAATTTCAGTACGGCTGAGGACAGTCGTTTAACGAATATCAACTTAATAATGTAGGGTTACCGAAATCAAGATAATCCCACTAAAAAATATGAATTCCTAAAAAAAAAAATTCCATGAAAAACATAACATGTAGAAGATGCAAGTTTCACTGCGAACTTATTTCACAGATCTATTGTAAGACCGAATGGAACATACTTTCTAACTGCACAGCACTTCAGAATCCCAGGGCACAGCACCTGGGAGATTACTGGATGGAAGAGGAACATTAACCCAAGTTTACGCCTGTAGATATCCCGAAATTCTTCCGGGAAATAAGACTAGAGGAGGTACTAGTTTCTGAGACTCTCCTCAGAAACTGATGAGAATTAGGTAGCACAATAGATCTTTCAGGTCTCGGTGAATTTCACCCCCATAATAATTCACACATACAAGACCAAATGATTAATTTATTCAGTACATACATACAGGGTGTAAAGTCTTTCTAACGTTAATGTGATGACCCATATTTTTAATCCCTTTGAAGGAAAAAGCCGCCCAATGGCGTTCATAAATTTTTTTTATAAATTTGAATATTGTGAAATAATGTTTTTCAAATGTAATCCAAATTTATAGTGGATTAAAAAAAACTGCATAAAATTTGTAATACAGTTTACTGTGAATAATCGCGGTACCCTTTTATTTTGCGCAAATACTTCTGTCTAAGTTCAACGATACGCCGAGATTCCTTCACCATTCGATTATCTAACTTCTAATATTTAAATTCACAATTTTATAAAACCGCGAGCAGTGTTTCTAAACATTGATAATTATATTCAGGAATATCACGAATCAGTTCTAAAATTGGTACTTTATTGTCCTTCTAAAACCCGTAAACAATTCGTTAATAACATTTTTCAAATGGTCTCCAAAATGCCATTCTAATTAATTAGTAATTACAAATACATAATATTCATAAAACTAAATATTACTAAAATATTAGGTAGGTATATTGATATCAATTCACTAAACTCACCCGAACAACTACTATTAGTTTAAATATTTTTTTAAAACAAAATTCACACACGCCCCTGAATGTAGACTGTAGTCTTAGCAGGCTTACCACCCTAAAACTTAAATTTTTTTATGTTACAGTGGTCCGCCTGAGCAAGTGACCCGTTACTCCGTTAGATTACAAACAATAATGTACTGGATTACTAGACACCTACAACTAGTTCATCTGCGTTGCCAGATATACAAAATTTTCTCAAATATAGTGGGCATACATGAAGTTGTTTTAAGTGATTTCTCCTTTTACAGCAATTTCGAGCGTCTTTTTTAATGCTTACCAATAAATTTATATTATGTATTTTTTTGAAATATTTCCAAACTAGCTTACTGAGAACATCACGAGCTAACAGTTTACTGAAATAATGGGAAACATTTGTATAGTGAACCCAACAATTTTAGAAAATATATCTGACAACATTGCTTTATTTTATGGTCATCACACTGACAATAGAAAGACTATACCAATCTTACGACAAACTTCGGTATATGGGTTATTTTGAGATATATCAAAAAATGTTTTCAACAAAAATAGTAGATGTGCTGAAGGTCAATATTTTGAAATTATATCGAACTATACAGAGTGCTGCATAACTCCGTTACAAAGCAAACATATGATCTTTCATATGGGAACCCCTGTATATTATACCGAATTCGGATTGGTTACATTTTTTTGAAGCTTTTGATATAAGGTTTTGCCACGTTATACATGTTTATGTGAAAATCGTAGGTAAATCAACGATCTGTAGTTTGTTGCACGTTGAAGAAAAAAAATGTATTTTGACAAACAGAGTTTCGTAACATGATGCAATATATCCGTATCCTATTAAATTTCAATTATAGTCTTTCTTATATACAGGGTGAACGGGAACTCGAACCTGTCATTTTCTTTCTTGTTTCAAATGGAACACCCTGTATTTTAAAGCAAAAATAGAATCTTCGATTATGTATCTTCAATTTTTGTCAAGCATTCCCTATATCCAAAGTTTATAAAAACAGAGTTATCTGGTAATATTTATTGTAAACTATTATTATTGACCTATTATGTGGAAGCAATAAACGTTGTATGTAACAAAAAATACTAAATATTTTCTGTAAGTTCCTTGTGGCATTACTTATTCTTTTTTTCTTATTCTTTTGGGAATCGAACCACAATATTGTTTTTTATTCCAGCTACCGTTGTCAAGATCAACTAGTAATAAAATTGATGATATAAATTTTTGGTCTCTATCTGACACAACGAAAAAATATGACAACTAGACAATCAATATTGATCATGAACAAAAAAGAGATGTCAATGGAGACAAAAATAAATGTATTCAAGACCATAATAAAGTCCAATTCTGACGTTTGGTTGTGAATCATGGACACTGACAGGCAGACAGAAGTGCAAAATACAAGCAGCAGAAATGAAATATCTGAGAAAAGTTGAAGGAGTAAAAAGATTAGATAAAGTAAGAACTACAAAAATAAGAAAGGATCTGTAAGTAAAATCGAATGAAAGTCTAACAGGACAATTGGGATGGTGGGGATATATACCTACAAAGAATGTCAAATTACAGACAAGTTAAGAAAGTATGGGAGGCAAGAAATGTTGTTAAGAGAAAACGTGGGACAGAAGCGTTGGGGAAATTCTTCAAGATAAGGGACAATCATGGAGTGAGGCATAAATATTAGCAAAAAATAAGCAGGAATGGGCAAAGTTTGTTCATGAAGACATCACCACATAACAACATAAACATTACGACCAAATATAGGAAAAATATGTTATGTTAAGTAATGAAATTTTTTACCATACACCGTTGGAAAATGGCATTTGGGTTATTGATAATAAAATACGACGGTGTATGCTAGTGGTTACCCATCCAAGTACTAACCGCGATCGACACTGCGTCACTGCAATTATCCCATCAAAGGCGCTCTAATACAGTACTGGGTCGACGATCAAAATCATATCTCATTATTATTTTTGGGTAGGTATATAATTTCAAAAAAGACAAATACGTTTTATATCAATTTATTTCATTATTTAAATGAAAAAACCGCCAGAAAAACTTACAAAACTTGTTTGTTTATTTTTGTTTTAATACATTACCTGTCAAATACCAAGCAAATTGCTCAGATTAATTTCACGACCGAACATGCTGTTAGTGAGCTCATGCCTATTTGAAATTTTCTACAATTAATCATTGATTTAGTCGTAAAATCAAGTGGTTCATTTACGTCAAACGTCCGACGTGTTATTAATCACATCAATACCCGAAAGGCCGCAGGTTCATTCTTAATAGAAAAAGCCCACATCGAAAAAAAACCAACTACCTACAACTTTAAAACTAATAGATTTTTATTAGTACGGTTTATGAAACTACAAAAAAAATATGTTTAATTATCGTCAAAACGCAGCAGATATTTACGTGAAAGTAATGAAATAGGGGAGTGAATTTTTTTGGAGATAACAGTCCTTCAAGAGACAGCCTTACAAAATTGCTGGAGATATTTGAAGTTTTTTTTCCAAGGAGCCGTCCCATCGCCGTACCACCTCAGCCTCCTGGGCTTATTGCTCTGACTACAACCTATTCAGCCAATCCGTTCCCTGTATTAGCTTATACAGGTTCTTTGCTGGTTGGTTGTAGAAGTCTTCTGGACTTTTCTGGCTCTGCCATACAGTTTTTGCCTCCTGTGGTCCAGCGACTCACAGTTGCATAGTATCTTCTGCATGTAAGGTCTCCGTTATACAGCCCTATTTTGTTTAGGTGCTCCTTTGTGGGAAAGTGTGCCCTAAGTAGCCCCTTTATGGTGCGTAGTTTATTCCTGCTCATTGAGAGCAGTTCTTTCGCTACTTTTTCTGATGGTTCTTTCATGAATTTTTTCCCATGTATTCGCCTGGTCGTATTCTTCCAGTGTTTATTGTGTTGTTCTTTCAACCACCCCTTTAACCATGACCTCGTTAAGCATCTGGGGATGCCCACAGCAGGTTCGGGTCCGTTCATCAGAGTTAACGATCCTACTCTTGCGAGTTCGTCAGCTTTTTCATTGCCCGCGATTCCTGTATGACCTGGGACCCACTCCAGTGTTACACTGTTCCGAGTCGCCAGACTTCTAAGTTCTTCGCCGAGATGTCACCCTATAGCTCTGAAGTGCTTTAAGGGCAGCTTGACTGTCACTGTAGATCCTGATCTGCCTGTTGTTGTAGGCTCTCATATTATTTGCCCTTGCACATGCAAGTATTGCATAGACCTCTGCTTGAAATACAGAGGCGTATATTCCTAGCAAGACGATTCCTTCATATTTGCTCGTCTTGCTATATATGCCCGCTCCGGTGCCGAGTTCATTTTTTGATCCGTCTGAATACCAGATCAGTTCATTCGCTCTAGTAAGTGGTGGTGTGTTCTCTTCCTCAAGCTCCTTTCGATCTTTGATGTCAATCTCGAAGTTCTTGCGAATGATATATCTGCTGGTCATGTGGTCTGTTGGCATTTTGAAAATGTCATCATCCACATGCCTTATCTCTGTCTGTCCTCTCCCATGTGCCACGTCATGATCTGATGCTTTTTCCAGTCGGGTTAGTGCTGCCCTTGCTTCGCACATTATGACACAATGTAGCGGAGGAAGGTCTATTTGAAGTTACGGGACACTGAAATAGGCTATGGCCACCTTTTCACCTTTCAAGGTTCCAGAAATCGATGGGATTTTCCCAGTATCACTACTGCAAGGATAATACGAAGATACACCACATTAGGCTGAGCGGTTAAGAATTGAGTTACATACCAAAAGCATGGAGAAGTGAGGCTGATCCAAAAGTGAAACACAACTAGCCCACACAAATCACCGTCACCGCTAGTGCTTGGAACCATGAAAATGGATATCAATAATTGAATTAAAAGGGAAATCATAGATAGACTGCCTGTCCGCGTATATTAGCATGATTTGCGGAATCTGCACAGGTAGAGCTGACGGATGGTATCCGAGGTGCTTTATATAACCAAGAAATTTTTGAACATAAAAGAAGATTTCGACAATATACGTACCACATAAGGCTGAAAAAACAGCATTGGATGAAGGCGGTGTAGGATAGCGTGGACAAGGACGAGTAAAAACACTTCGTAATCATCTGCACAACCAGAGGATGTTTTCAAGGAGGAGTGGCATCTGCGTTGAAATGAAATCTTTTCATAGACGAGCTCCTCTCTACCAAACCAGGGGATAATTTTATAATACCCTTTGTGATATCGTACATCGTATACGAATAGCTGGTGTACGGTGTAGGCTGGCATAAAATTTAGCCCTACCAAAACCATCTTTATAACCTACACTAAAAAATAAAACTTCCAAACCATTCAAATTGATAAAAGAAGCGTGATTCGATAAACGCAAGATGTTAAGTATTCAGGTCTGGCGCTAGACATTGAACAACTATGGAACAAACACGAAAAAGAGATACACATTGTGCTAACCTGGCAGGAGTTCTGGAGAATTATCCCTATCGAGACCAATCATCAACACTCCATTATGTGGAATAGTATACAGACTGAGTTAACTGTATAAACCCTCACTTCGTGGAATCTACTCATCATATGGTTTTAAATGAAACTAACTGTTTCTAAATGACTCCACAATATATTTGTAAAAATGTGTAAATTGCAAGTAAATTATTGACAATTGTTTCGATATAAATATCATCGTCAGAATGACAGAAGTTACTTTTGACATGATGTATACTTGATATATATTTGGCTAGTCCAAATAGTGCCCTA
>CAJUYG010002673.1:12649-28142 GCA_910591675.1 Galerucella calmariensis | reverse complement strand
CATGATGTATACTTGATATATATTTGGCTAGTCCAAATAGTGCCCTAGATAGGATAGGGCACTATTTGGACTAGCCAAATATATATCAAGTATACATCATGTCAAAAGTAACTTCTGTCATTCTGACGATGATATTTATATCGAAACAATTGTCAATAATTTACTTGCAATTTACACATTTTTACAAATATATTGTGGAGTCATTTAGAAACAGTTAGTTTCATTTAAAACTATAGTATACAGACTCTTCAGAATTCGGAGTTTTGCCTATATATGCCTCACAAAACCATTGAAAACATGTCCATCTGCAGCCATAAAAGTGATTCTCTACTTCTCGCCACTACATGGTCAAGCAAACATCAAAGCACTACATTCTTGTGTAATAAAAGGAAATGAGATAATTGATGGACTAGCGGAAAAATGCAATTGCATGAAATACTACTGTGCACAATTCAAGTGGTCGGCTACTTCGAAGAACAGTCACGAAAATGGTCACGACCTGATGAAAAGACTGTTTGCCACAATTTCAAAGTCGAATAATAGGAATTTAAACCTAAAGCGGAAGTCTATCTAAAAGAAGATTGTGCTCTTTCGATGAAGGATGAGATAGGATTTCAATCAGAGATAAGGTACTTCATTACTAGGTAAATCCTGATATCGTTACACTTTAGAGCAATCTTTCCCAACGTGGATGATAACGCCCCCTTTAGGCGCTGCAGGCCTAAAGGGGGGCGGTAAGAGACCCAGTAAAAAAAGGGGGCGTTGTGTAGGGCTTTGGGGTCGATTTATAATTTCATTTACCTAGCTAGGAAGACTCTTAGACACCGACTGAGCTCTCGACTCTCGACTACATCTTGTGAACATCAACTAATATTAATTAAGATATAGCTCAAACTCGGTTCGATATAATAGACCGCGGGCAATCATGTTTCAACAAGTTTTTGTTAAATAATCTGCTTTGTACATTCCTGTATCAATCGGCTGGTTCTATAATACTTGTTCTTGCTTGTCGAGTACGATTGGGCGTCGAATGAGATAAACGAGTTTATGCACGTTTGTCTTATTCCTGTTGGTGCGTGCTGCTCAGTGCTGCCAGACGTGAGGTAAGAAATTATCGAGCAGCGTTGACAAAATTATCGGATTTTTCAGAAAATTATGTTACACAGAATAATTTAAAACAAGGGCCCTAATAAGAAAATATTATGCACGAATTCTTTAAAATTCATTTTATTAATAATAAAATGTTTCTGGTAAAATATATAAAAAAATATAAAAAATATATAAAAAAAGAAACAAAAACATACATTCTACTCATTTACTCTTCTAAACATTTCAAACATTTTTGAGTAAATTGGAACCTGATATCAACAAACTTATTGAACAGCATCAGATTCAACCTTCACATTATTGATTATGTTTGTTTTATTTTCAATAAAAGATACTCTGTCCGAATACTATAAAGTTGCGTTTCAATAATCAGTTATAAGTAGGTACTTAGCGGTTTTTAAGTAGGTATGTTTAAAAAGGGGGGCGTTAAGAAATAATTTAGTGGGCAGTAGACAAAAAAAGGTTGGGAACCTATGCTTTAGAGGATGCGAGATACCCCGACGGAATGTTTATTCGATACAAAGTTGGTGAGAACGTGGCTGGTAAGTAGAGAACAAGTCTTCGGGGAATGAGATGAGGGTGTTAAAATGTTGTCTCCAGGATACATTATATTAAAAAGATTTATCCTGGAAAATAGTGGTGGTAGTAGTAGTTGACTATTTACAATAGTTTTTTTTTGCAAATTAATTTCCTTTGGATTATATTTCCTAAAATTGACCAACTCACTTTTCTTCTACCGAACTATTTTTGTAAGGTTTGATCTATGGATCGGACTAAAATTTAAAACTTATATTTTTTATTCCGTCTACCTGCTGATTCTTGTATAAATTCCTTAAACTAGAGACACAAGCGAATACATTAATAGAATATTTGACACCTCCAGTGTGATATTAATCGTAGTTACTTGTTTTCTTGTGGTCACACTTCCAGGAACATTTATCAAAGCACAAATTAATTCCTGTGAATTTTTCTAAAAAGAAACACTGAGGTAATTTATTATCAGCGGCGTTACCCAAATAAATAGTTAGGAGTGTATAGAAAGTGAGATTTTTATTTGTGATAAGGTCTTAGTTGAATATTCATATTGAATAAATTGGAATCGATTGCAGCTAGCATAAAAATTCTAAACATTTTTAGTGGAAACGAAATTAAAATCATGGAGCTAACGAAGCAAAAAAACGTTCTCTGAACGAGGCAGTTGCGTACTATTTTCACTATATGGGCTTTACAAAACCTAGCAATATCTGAGAGCTACACTTTTGAAAAGGTCCCTATTATCAAAAAATCGAACAATTCATTGTTCATTTTATCCAAAATTGATACAATGTATACGTTTACAGAATTAATCGAAGAGTAAACTCTCCATCTTAGTGCCAAAGGGATTTTGTTCATTTGGATCCCTTTTCAGAGTGGCAAACGTGGTAATTGCTCATTGGTATAATGCCTACGAGCTGTGATATGTTAATCCGCTGCAGGCTGTACGGGACCTTGCTTGACTGTAATTATCCCATCAAACGCGTTCCACTACAGTGCTGGGTCGTCGCCCTCAGACGTGGTAATGAACTAGCAGATACCTTAGACTAGATTATCTCACAAGGGGGTCGATTGGCCCGCTAGCTTTATCTGCAATTCTTCTGTGTATACTAGTGATCCAGACTCCCCAAAAATCTACCTAGATTCAGCGCTTGTATTTAATATTAAAGAAAATATCCATTAAATGGAAAGACAACTCATCAACTTTATGTGGGTCCCTTCTCAGTTTCTCACAAACAAATTACAGGCAATGAAGCAGTCGACCAAGCTGCCAAAGAAGCCCACCTGAATAATCCCACAATAGTAAATAAACAGCTGATTAGTCGAAGTGATCTGAAAGCTTTTCAAATAATCAACAACAAATGTTTGGCAAAAATTGTGGATTGGATCCGAGGCTAAGCTGAAACAAATGAAGCTTGTTGCTTCCCCATGGAAGAACCTTAGTCTTACGAGGGGGCAACAAGTAATATTATCACACCAATATCTCCTGAAGAAAGAAGAATCCCCAATATGTAGTGTGTGTCAGGTGCAGTTAAGTGTTAAACATTTTCTTGTTGAGTGTCCTAAATATTATTAAAAGCGCAAAATATGTAATTTCAGTGAGTGCGTAAAATGCTCTACAACACGAGGTACGTACTATACTTTACCCACGACCTACTTGTACTTGTATTTTTCATAGGAAGCATGAGAAATAACAGTTACATAATTAGAGGTGATTGGTAAACTCCATCTCTATTACTCTATTACCAATTAAAGAAGCACATTAAAGAACTAACGTTTAATCATTATTAATATATTGTTGATAGTCGAAAGTCCATTTTTCAATTATAATCAATACATATACATAGCCCTTTGGGCTTTTCATAGTTAAACGTGGCCATATCTAATTTTTTCAAATAGTAAATTTTGAATAAAATGGAGACGTCTATTGACAGTTGCTAAGATGTTGCTAGGGAAGCCGTGCGATTTACTTTACAGCTGTACGTTTTTTTTACAGTGCGTAATAGACGTCATTACATTAATACCGACTGTGTGCTATTGACTGATTACAGGGGGGGTCGTAGATAAACTTAATTACGTTCCTTCAAAATATTATTATCGTTCATATTCTGTAAACAACACCTATGTAAATTGAAATCATTTTACCAAATTATGCGTATTTGCTAATTACCTCGTTATTGGAGCGAACTGCATGAATATTTTTTTCTATATATTCCATTCAAATAAAAAAAAGCACATAATCAGTTTTAGAGCTGTGTCTGTAACCTGATCAGGCTACTCAGGCTCGAAGTACACCTATTCTGCCCATTTTGCCTATTTGCAGAGATGGTTTAGGTCATATCAAAAGTAGTACGAGCTATTTCCTTTGCGTGACCATGTGCAATCTCATTTCCGACAATTCCTTTATGCCCTGGCACCCACAGTTAATTTGTAGTGTCTTGCTAACTGCTTAGGGGATTATTAGTAGTTCCAGAATATTTTGGACTCATGAGTTGCACAGCTTTTGAAGCAACTTGCCATCAACAGATATGCTGGCTGGGATGAGGCATTTTTCTAGGCAGTCTTGAGCACAGATATCTATTGCCAACAGGTCTATTAATATTATAGCTTCAGGACCTGTATTCCCTATAATCCTACTTTTTTGTTTTTTTTTACCCATCAGTATAATAAGTGTTAACTCACGCTACACTACGTTTACATTGTAAACTTTTTCAAACAATAAGTTTGTAGTAGCTACATATGTTTGCCAGTTCTTCCGCTTTTTCATTGAAACTAATATTTCCTGATATACTTGAAAAAATACAAAATTACAAAACCATCACATATGCTGGTGCATATTTTTGAAAATATTTAAAAGATAATCTTCAACAACAACGAAGAATATCCCTATTTCAAACTTGAATGTCTGAAATGTGATGAGTATTATGGGTAATATTGGTCAAACCATTCCAAATTTTGAAATTAGCACCCACGAGAATACAGATTGAAGTAACCAGATACATCAACATCTACTTTTGGCTTTAATATTTGTAATATCAAATATTCTTCTTCTTTTAATTCATATACAGTGTTGCTGAAAAGTCTTGCACCAAAGGAAACGGATGAAGGAAAAGTTATGATATTCTAGGACGATAAATGAGACTCTATTCTGCATATTTTAGAGCAAATGTGAAATGCTTTTGACGTCAGCGTACGGCCGCCATCTTGAATTTTTCAAAATGACAACCTACACTCAGGTGCAAAAAATTCGATCCATACGATTTTTTCAATAAATAATTGAGATCTTTGGATATTAAACTTTAAAATAAGTTATAGATTGAGAAATACGTATTGAATATCAATAAAACCCATAGTTTACAGAAAATAAATCCTTATTTTAAAGAGCCATTCACCATAATACAGAAAATTGGAAAATGAATGAAAACTTCCTGAATAAAAAATGGCAATACAAAAATGTGGTGTATGCAGTGATAATTAATACCTAGTGTTTCCTCCTCGGGCCCTTATAACAGCTTGAATACGGCGTGGCATCGAGCTAATCAACCTATGGATGTCAGTTTGGTCCAATTCTCTCCATATTTCCTGAAGAGCCGCACCAAGCTCAGCCAGGTTGTTTGGACGAGGTATTCGTGCTCGATATTGCCTTCCCATTATGTCCCACAGATGCTCAATTGGATTGAGATCAGGACTGCAAGCTGGCCAATTCATACGGACAATTCCCACCTCTTCTAAATAGTCATTGACGATCCTAGCACGGTGCGGACGCGCATTATCGTCCATGAAAAGAAAATTGGGTCCGATGAACGGGGCAAAAGGTATCACATGCTAGAAATAGCTAGGTCAGTACGAGCTTCGTAACTTATACCACCCTAAATCATCACTGAGCCTCCTCGATAGCTTATTCTTTCTGCAATATTGCACTGAGCAAATCGCTCTCCTTGCCTCCGCCAAACTCTTTCGCGGCCGTCTGATGACCTCAAGCTAAACCTGGACTCATCTGAGAATAATACACTTCGCCAGTCTGCGTCATTCCAGTTTTCGTGTTCTCTTGCAAAGGCAAGTCTAGCTCTGCGATGCTCTACGGATAATAGTGGACATAGGGCTGGTCTTCCGGATACTAAATGAGCTTCAGCAAGTCGACGTCGAACTGTCCACCTACTTACATCCACATTTCTCACTTCATTCAGACGATTGGCCAGTTGAACTGATGTGTTATGCCGATTTCTCAAACATGAAGTTACCAAAAATCGGTCATCTCGTTCGGATGTTGACCTTCTACGACCGGAACCTGGCCTCCTTGTGAAGTTGCCGGTTTCATTGAATCGCTGAACTGCTCTTTGAACCGCCGAACGACTAACACCTAACACATCAGCTGCATAATACTGGCTACGATCATCTTGAAATAAAGCCACCGCTCTAGCTGCATCCGTCGGAGTTGAGAACATTTTATTGCAATTAGAATTAAGAATGCAACGCGTTTTGACACTACAGGATCACTAAGGTAACCCGGGTTGAAATAAATGCAATAAACAATGATTTATCTTTTCGCTTATCGAAATAATTTTTTCGAATAAAAACATAAATGCCTTTGTGATAAAAAATGCAGAACTAATATAAACATTTGAGTTTATTTCGGATATACGAGGGCATACCTGAAAATACATATGCCATACAATAACTTGAGAGTCGCAAGACTTAAAATAAATGAGAAAAAAGAAATGTATCGAATTTTTTGCACCTGAGTGTAGGTCGTGTGACCCATCACAAAAAAGCTTATTTTTTTCTCTTTCCAAAAATAATCCCAATGTATCACTTTACCACCAAATGTCCTATAAAATATAGTTTTAATTCTTTTAAATTAAAGTACATACTAATTATTTGTACTTGTAGGTTTTTAAAATAGAACAAAAAACAATAAGTAGTAGGCATTTAAAACGTTAACCACATCATTAGTTAACACATCATTAGTTAATTATTTATGTACAAATTATCAAAATTGATACTAATTCCAAATACGCACGAAATTTGGAAGTGAATTAAGAATAATGGCACATTTATCAGAATGTTACTTGGATATGGTGATCGCAAACGTACCCATGACGAAGTAACTCATCTTTTCAACGATTTAAATCCTGAATGCCCTCCTATAAGTGGAGTGACGAGATTAGTGAATAAATTTAATGAAACTGGTAGTGTAAAAGATATTTCTAGGTTTGGTAGACCGAAAAGTGCAACTAATGAAGGTGAAACTTTAGATGTTGGGTAGGGCGGGGCTAGTTGGGCAGTTTTTCATTTGAGCGGTTATAGCTCCTCAACGATAAGTATTAATGGCTTGTTATGCATACTGAAGGATCACGAATTTATCTGTTTGCAAAAGTGTCCATAGTAATTTATTTCTTAGGAGTCAAATTTAGAAGCTACAGCTGATTAAATGCAGAAAGTCAAGTATGCTCAACGTACCCCATGGGTGAGGTAAGTTGAGCAAGGGCATGGGGCAAATTGAGCACTCGAATATCTAACCAAATGATGGGTTATATGTTAACTAGACATGAAATAAAATTTTTATTTGATACTCAACTTTTTATTTATAATCTTTTAGTGACAAAACAACCCAATTAAAAGCAATTTCATTTGAATAATAAACCGAAAATAGAATCAACAAAACATCAATGTATCTTAAGCATCTGAACATTAAATGATGTTGCCCTACCAAGGCTAGTGGGTTTGCAGCATCATTTAAGTTTTGAGTAGGATAACATCTCGTAGTCTTTCCTTTGTAAGTCCGCATCCTAAAGAGAATAAAAATAATATATAACTTTAGTTCTAAGTCGTGGGGTTAGTTAAGCTCAACTAACCCCAATCCGAAATTTCAAAACAAAAGTGAGGTTGTCAAAAACCTGTTAGAATTATACCCTGAATATTTATACATATCAAAAGTACTGTGAATGTATGGAAGTTTAACAGTCACCTGATTAAAATCGGATAACATATAACTATAACAGACGAAATATTCCGCTTTATAATTATTTCACTTTTTGGTTACCAAAAAAAGAATGCGCGTTTGTACTTCACTCGTTCGAGTAGTCGCCACTGGCAGTCTCGTGATGAGTTCGCATCCCGCGACCCCTTCTTTTCGCTATTTGATGCCTTCTCGTGCCGTGTATAGTTTTCGAGATATTTCGATTGCCCAGCTTGCCCCT
Source organism: Galerucella calmariensis (assembly GCA_910591675.1). Classification (NCBI taxonomy): domain Eukaryota; kingdom Metazoa; phylum Arthropoda; class Insecta; order Coleoptera; family Chrysomelidae; genus Galerucella; species Galerucella calmariensis. Next base: position 20,301 of record CAJUYG010002673.1, on the reverse strand, counting down.
ATGCTCAACTAGCCCCGCCCTACCCTTCTATTAGATGTTCAAGAAAACCCTAAAACATCTACAAGTATATTGGCAAGCAATCACGGTATTTCTAGACATTCCATACAAACTATTCTGCATAAAAATAACTTTCATCCTTATAAAATTAAAAATCTTTAAATCCGCACTGGATGGAGGAGGTTCATATACAGCGTCCACAAAAAGTAAATGTGTGGGCGGGTTTGGTGAAAACCCATTTTATCGGTCCTTTTTTCATTGAAGGTACGCTGACCGGTGCTAAATATCTTGAATTACTCCAAAGTGAAATTATACCTGAAATAAATCGATTATTTCCTAATATGAACGTATACCTTAAACAAGATGGCGCACCTCCACATTATCAAAGAGACCTTATGCAATATTTAAATACAATTGTCCCTCAAAGATGGATTGGTCGAAGAGGTGCAATTGAGTGGGCGACAAGATCACCCGACTTGGCACCACTCGATTTTTTTCTCTGGGGCTACCTGAAAGACCGCGTTCATGTAACCAGACCAACTTACTTGAACGATTTGAAGGATCGCATACTTCTCGAAATGTAGGGAATTACTCCACAAATGATCAACGATTCTATTCGTAGCTTCGAAGAGAGATTGTATCATTGTCAACAAACAAATGGGCACTTGGGCACTTATCGTCAATCACAGGATCACATTATTCAATGTAGGAAAATATTAAACAACAAGCAGGCAAAGCATCAAATGTAACTTTTGTCATTCTGAAGATGATATTTTGATATTTCGAAATGATTATTAATAATTTAGAATTTTCATACATTTTTCATCGAAGTGGAATTCATTGAGAAAATAGATTCCACTAAGTAGAGGTCCAAACAGTTAATTTGTCAAAATAATTTCATACCTACAAATAGCACCAAATTCAAAATATTAAGCGAAAAGTCCATTAGCCTATGATTAAATTTATTATTAAAATATTATTGTATGTTGATAGTAATTAACGGTAATTATTCACGAGACACTCCTACGTTAGCACAAGAACGAATTTTGAAAAGTTTGTCTTATAACTCATTTTTCATATGTTTTTAATGATGTAAAGTTGTAGGTAACGCCACTGGTGATGCATGTACCAGTTTGATAAATTTCGTTGTAATTTGGTCAAAGCCATATATTTTTCTGGTGTCTACGAATGATTTAATATTAAATAGGGATAAATATATAAACCGGATATTCTGTGGGCTTATAAATTATTTAGAGAAAACATCAGTGATTAATTCTCTTTATTATTCCTATCATTAATTCTGAATTTGAAGGTTATTTTATTCCTATTTACAAAGAATTATTACAGTTCACAAGTAGTAATGCGGACAGTTTAAGATGTCAAGTTTGAATGACAATATCCAGTTTTAGGCGCATAAAATTATTCATTTTTGACGGCAATAAAAATCGAGAGCAGAGTGAATGATATTATATTATATGAACATTTAATCTTGTGAGATGTTTTGTTTAGAGTCATGTTTAATAGTTTGCTTTTAATCTGAAATAGGTAGAGGTACGAAGAGGATTTTAAAATATGTTATTTTATTTGGTTCAGTATAATCTGTTAACTTTGCTAATTTGTCACAATATTTCCCTATTTATCACATCATCTGTCTATATCACCTTTTAACTTTATATTATAACCCCACATTTAGAACATTAGATTTCTTCATTTTGTTCACTCGAATGTTTACGTTTTCAAGTTTTTAAAACCCCAAATCTGCAAGAATTTACAGAAGAAGTTTTTTTGAGTAGGTAGCCCTATAGATGGCAGTGTTTGGACACTTGTAAAAACTCTTATTTTGATGCAGCCTTACTCTGACCAAGGCACCTATTTGTTCCCACCTGGTTGCAGTTTCCAAAAAATATCTTGGGTTCAGTGATGGGCAGAATCTATATACAGTGCTATTCAAAAGTCCCCTCCCCCCCCCCCCCGTATCTTTTGAACGGCTACACTTACATTAATAAAATTTGGAGGGTGAAAATAAAGTGATGTGAACTTCTCTACGAATGGTAACAGGTGACGTAATAGATGACGTCACAGTGCCACTGTGGCCAATAATTTTAAATAGGGCAAGTGATATCTCGTTGGTTCTGTTTTCCTAGATTGAAATTTAAGCGGTGAAGTGTATCTGGAGATGTTACAAAATGCAATTAAGCCGTTAATTCTTGAAATTCTGGAAGATAATCAAGATGAATTCGGCCATCTGGAAATAACATCTCAACATGATGGTGCTCCTGCACATTATTAGGGTGCAGTAAGATGTACCTGGATGAAGAATATCGAGGTAGATGGATCGGCCGGCGAGGTCCTATAGAATAATGGCCACCTCGGTCACCAGATCTGACACCATTAGATTTTTTTCTATGGAGGTAATTGAAATCCAAGGGTTATACTACTGCACCAGATGGCATTGGCGTTTTGAAAAAAAGAATTATTGAAGAATACAATGCAATTTCCGCTGACACATTCGAACGAGTACGACAAGAGTTTACTGATAGGATGTATTACCGTCAGGAAGTAGACGGAGCACATTTCGAACACTTGCTATAAGAATCCATTGTTGATATTTGATTAATTAAATTGAAAAATATTGTTTAAATAATTTTGGTATTTATCTAATTCATCCATCAAAATTAGTTTAAACCTAAACAAAATTAATATGGCTATGTAGCCAATATCAATGCCTTTCAAACGAGATATCACTTGCCATAAAGTCCTATTTATAATTATTGGCCAGAGTGGCACTGTGACGTCATCTATTACTATTACGTCACCCTTTACCATTCGTAGAGAAGTTTACAACACTTTATTTTCACCCTCCAAATTTTATTAATGCAAGTGTAGCTGTTCAAAAGATACGAGGGGGGAGGGGACTTTTGAATGGCACTGTATACCACTAACATTCTCATAATATTTTTAGAGTGTAGAATATAGTTGAGGCAAATGATGACAAATATCATACTAGAGGTGGCAAAAAATTCATGTGGCACCTTGAAAAAAAAATGGCCAAGGTATTAAAAAGCACCAGAATGGGATTGAAGGAGTGAAGCTAACAAAAGAGGATGAAATAATGGAACAATGGAGAGAGTATTTCCGTAATTTACTAAACAATAAAGGGAATAAAACACAAAATATAACAGAAATTAGACCTATTCAAGAAGGAGTAGACAAAGAATGATCAAAAATGGAACTGGAGAAGGCTTTAAAATTATTGGAAAATGGAAAATCCCCAGGGTATGACAAGATAACGTCTAAAATGATAAGAAAATAGTCGAGCAAGGAGTGGAAATAATCGGAATAGGTGCTAATTGATGAAATATGGAAGAAAAAGGATTGGGAAATGGGTGTAATATTACCATTTTTTAGAAAGATACCATGGGTTGTAAAAATTATTAAGGAATAACCGAAAAAATTCCGAAGAGGTCGATGCATCCAATATAATATTCTTAGATTGAAACAATTGATTGAAAAGAAAACCAAAGAGATACATACCTATCTTGCCTTTTTGGACCTAGGGCACCTAGGCGCTAGATATGGGAAAACCTTTATGAAAGAAAAGAGAGCGAAAAGTTGATAAGAAGTATTGAAACACTGTATAAATTATGTGATAAGTAAAAATATGAGATCAGATACATATGGAAGACATCATACAGGAGTGTAGTGAAAGTGTCGGAATGTCAACAAATGGAAAAATTCGATGACGAAACATGGAATGAAAATCTACGTGGTAGAATCAAAAGTTATGGCAATTACAGAAGAACGACAGAAACTAAATAGATGTATTAATAATTCGGAAATAGAGCAAGTGAATCATTTCCAATATTAAGGAGTTTTAATCGAAAAAACAAGCAAACAGGAATTAGAAATCAGCGAACGAATAGAAAAGCCATCAAATGCTGTTACGCAATAAATGAAAATTTTATTAAGTAGGAGGAAGTTTTTGAAAAAACTGAAGCAAAAGTATATCACTCCATATACAGGACAATACTCACGTATGGATGCGAGTCGTGGGTTTTAAATGACAGAGAGAAAAATGAGATTCAAGCAGCGGAGTTGAACTAGCAAAGAAGAATTGAAGGAATAACAAGAAAATATCCTATTAGAAGCTGGACAGTAAGAGAGGAATTAAAAAAAGGAACCTTTAGTGGAATCCATGAAAAAAGAGGCAACTAAGTTCGTGGGGACACTTACAGAGAATGAAGGATACCGGAGTAGTCAAACAAATATGGCAGGCACGACCACAAAACAAAAGGAAAAAAAGAAAACCGAAAAATACCTGGGACAAAGCAGTTGAAGAAGTTTTCAAAGAGAGAAATATAGCGTTAAAAAATAAAAGCAAAAAACAAGAAAGACTGGTGGAAACTCGTACATGGATGGGAAGATATAACATTCCTACACCATACTTACTATATGGTAGGAGGTAGCTTTTCGTTAATATTTTTCTATACTCACTTTCTCATATCTGTAATAACGAGTGAATAAATGTATTTGTAAAACTATTACCTACCGATATTCGTGCTCCGCCTATGGCTACCACCTTCAATGAAATCCTTGTTAGTAATATCAAATGAAAACTTTATAAACACATACACACAGATGCCATTTTGATAAATGGTTCTGAAAGTTTGAAGTTAAAACAAATTCAATTTCTTCGTCTTCATTTTGATTTATTACAATTGTAGATGATGGTAAATCCAATTCTATTCAATATATTTTATTCAACCAGGATTAGGTGTTATCCACAAAAACATATATTCATCTGCATCTTGGAATAGCAATAAATCTGAAACAAGGATTGTTTTATTTTGCATAATTGTTGTGTGATAAATATTGTACATACTTATAAGCAATTCATCGAGGAAGAACGTTAAAAGTCAATAAAAAAATTTCAAGCTGGCTGATTTAAAAATGGAAAGCACTTTTGTAAAGCTCAAACAATCCTGAAGGCAACTGTCGTTACCAGAATTTGAAAAAGTGAATCCCCATATTCTGCTCAGAATATGCTGATTACATTGTCATAGCCTATTTCCGAATAGTCACCCTGTATACCCTGTATAGTACACCCCCTGTGAAACCTTTGGATTAGTAAATGTAATCTTACCATCAAATTATTGATAATCTTATATATTAAATTAACTATACAGGTTGTTAAACATACAATTTTTATTCTCGTTTTTTACAATAACTTAAACGCATTTGGATTTGAATCTAATAATAATTCAAAGTATAATTGGGTGACGCAACTTAAAGAATTGTTTATTCATGCGCAATGTGAGTGCCTATGGGACTACGCAGTTTAGATAGACTTATTCTAGACAAATTGCGAAAACGCCTGCTTGATAGTGACATGAACAAAAAGGTTGCTTCTAGTTACTCTTTACTATACTCACACTTACTAGTTGGTGAGAATATCAGTTATTTGCAAATACCCGCTCACATTTATATAACCAGAATAATAGCGCAACTTAGAACGTGTAGTAAAACATTTTTAAAATTGTCTTTTAAAGGAAATTTTTATATAATCAACAGCACTGATAATTGCACTGACTGTAATATGGATTCCCTGGAGTCATTACATCATATGCTTTTTGAATGTCCCATTTACAGCCCTCTAAGAAAAAATAGTTTTTTTCACAATGTTCATAATATTGATGACCTAGTACACTATCTTAACACTAATAATACACAAAATGGATTTTTTAAACTTACTTAATTAGCTCATAGAATTATTAATATCATAAAGCTGCGAGCATTTGCACATGGTGAATGATTGACATTACCATCAAGTACACAAATATTTTATACTTTTATTTCTGTATTAACTATGTCTATGTCGTAATGTATCTCTAATTATGTTAATTCTTTACTTTATATTTTGTACCGAACCCTTGTGGAAAGATTTATCTTAGACACAATAAAACTATCTATCTATCTATCTAGTACACCCCCTGCGAAACCTTTGGATCAGTAAATGTAATCTTACCATCAAATTATTGATAATCTTATATATTAAATTAACTATACAGGTTGTTAAACATACAATTTTTATTCTCGTTTTTTACAATAACTTAAACGCATTTGGAGACGTATATGCAAAAAATTTGAGGTTTGGGGTTTTTTGATATAACAAATTATTATTTTGTACCTATCTAGATGTATTTTGCAAAGGGCGCCACATAGGCAACGTATGCGGCAAAAATGTACGCAAAATTCCTTTGCCTTTTACATTACTGCTACTTTTGTGAAAAATGATCAAAGCCACATCATTACAACAAAAAAGAGGTATATCTGTTAGTATCCCCAAATCTTAACGGTTTTAACGTTAAAGTTATTGGAAAAAAACAAAAATTGAAATTTCATGCTCAACACCCTGAATCTCCCTTAATATCAACATTTTATTGAGGCTAGTTGGTTTAAATCGCAATATTTTGAAGAGAAGATTGTACTGTACTTCTATGTACAATTACTTAAGGACCACCCTGTACATACACGCTGTTGAACAGGAGATCGCATGCAGTTTTAGTTTGTTATCAGACAAGTTGGGATAAATTTGGGAATTTACATTGTAAAATTGATGTAATAATAATATACAATGGAGAAAAACAAAATGCATAACCAATACCTACATCGGAGAAGTGTTTTATACAAGTCTCAAAAATGATTTAAAGCGGAGAAAATTAATCAGGCAGGCTAGTCGTGAACCCGAAGAATTCACAATCGTTTTCACAATATTATGTTTGTGAAGATCATTTTGATGTAAGTACCTAGCTATAAAAAACCCACAATATGAGCCAAAATTAAATTTACAAAATATATCTACAAGCTAAGCTAATATAAATATATCTACAAACTAAGCTGATATGCGCGATTTATTATGACAGTAATCAATGGAAACTATAATTATTGTTACCTATGCTTCTGATAAGAATATATTATAGTATATTAAGTATCAAGAACGGTAAGGGTTGTTTACCGGTCGACAGCAATGTTTGGAGGCTAAGCGTAGCGGAGCCTCCAATTTTGCTGGAGACCGGTATTACCCTTAACGTTCGAAATGCTTATACCATTTTTTGCGCGATCGTATTGAAATATTCGAATTTCGAATAAAATAATTTAAATTTCTTCGAAATGAACGAAATATCAAAAGTGACATTTATACTTCTCGATCAGTTTAAAATATAATTTGCATTTTGGTGAAATTGTTTTCATGCTATTTATTACTTTTTATATTGTTCTGTTCGATTCTGTTCATTAAAAAATATCAATCTTCTTATTTTTTTGTTTCTCTTGTGCAATGAACGAAGTAATATATTATTTCGGACCACTTAAATGTATGTAGGGCTAAGACGTAGTTTACTTACCGACGTCTGAACGGTAAGTAAATCACTTACCGACGTGTTAGACTTAGAAACCAGTAAACACAACCTACCAACCTGACAACCGATGCTGTAAATAAACAAAAAAGATCGATCGCGCAAAAAGGTATTTTAATCGTAATTGGACATTATTCAACACGTAATATCTAAGTATTATATTATAATTTCCTACAATGTGTCGGAAAAATGAAACTATAAGTATTTTAAAGAGAACAAAGGAAGATCATTATATATTTT
>CAJUYG010002672.1:28801-47304 GCA_910591675.1 Galerucella calmariensis | reverse complement strand
AATAAACTAATCGGATTTGTTAAGAAGCTGAATTTGTTTGGTGAAATCTGAATACGTGTGAGCCACAATAGACTCTTGCGAGTCGCAGTGGAGTGCCTTATGGACCCACTCACCACAAGCCTTATCTAACCTAACTTACCTAACCTAGGTATAGTTCAGTATCGCTGAGCGCTCCAGATACTGCGCCAACTATCTTGAAAACTACTCCTAGGTGCTGTATAACACGTCACAAGCTTAAGTTGAGCTTCAAATGAAGATTTAAGCGAATTAAATGGCTTTATTTCATCGTGTAGTTTATTATATTTGTAATCGTTTTGAGAACCATCACCAATACGTAACGAACTCTCCGTTTATACGTATGTACCTTTTACCTTTACCTGCACAATATATTTATAATTCTATACATTTATCAAGCTTTGAATTATTATCCATGAAGGTTTTACGTAACTTCATGATCGTAATAAAAACAACAATTAATTTGTTGCCGTCCGATAGTTATTTAAAATAATCTCGTTTTAAGGAAACCTACTATCTATAATAGTTTTAAAGTTATGCTCATTGTTGTAGTTTTGTTGTTTTATAAAAATTCTACCAGTGGTGTAGTCTTAAAGAGCCAATGACTTTAATGGAAAAATTTGTAGGTATTATATACTAGGCAAAAATATGGAAAATGTATCGACAACATATACGTCGAAATAGGCATGATGACAGAAATAATCATTTGAAATAATTGTATAGAGTACAAATATTCTAAAGCAATCACTTATTTTTACATTACAAATGCGATGATATTTATTTCGGCAAAAATATAAATACTAAATATGACAATCCGCCAACTTCACTAATGTTTTTGGCCACCTAACTAACCGAAACAGCTGTGGGCATCCCCAGATGCTCAACTAGGTCATGGTTAAGGGTCATCTACCAAATTCGACCTTGCCCAATTATGCTTTGTATATTTTTTTGTTTCCCTACGTCCTCACGTTTAAGTTCACATAACGAAAAATTTTTTAGAAATATGAAAGCTCCGCAACATGTAGGTAGCCAAGCGGTCCAAGCGGATTTTGGTTCACGTACTACTCTATAAGCTTCGTCAGTACTGAACTGGGAGACCGCCGAGACCGGCGAGCGTTGTACCAACAATGGAACGGCACGCGACTACCGAAGCAGAGAGACAATGTCAGTCATAGAAGGATAGAAAAGCGAGAGATGGATTTTTATCCGATATTTTAGTGGTAGCAACCGAATTTCAATAAGGAATTGTACGGTCATAAGTAATTTGAGGATTCTGAGATTTTTATATAGTATTCATAAAGCTTCAAATTAGACTTCTTATCAATTAGTTTTTCCATTTAATCCATATTTAATTGTTTACAAGGGCTCAAACTTTGCTTAATATGTGTAATTACCTCATGATTCGTATTTTTTCAACAATATTTGGTTAGCATTTCAAAGTTTTTATTCGATGAGAACTCTAAGTTCAACATTAATCTACATGATATATTTTTTCCTTAATTTTCAATACATCCATTACCTCAAAATTCTTTGCCAAAAATACTTCGATATTTTGTCAAATCGCTGCCGATAGATTCCCCTTAAAAGAATGGGTAAAAGAACAACACAATAAACTCTGGAAGAATACGCCCAGGCAAACTCATGGGAAGGAATTCATGAAAGAACCATCAAAAAAAGTAGCAAAAGAACTGCTCTCAATGAGCAGGAACAAACTGAGCACCATAACGGGGCTACTTACGGGACACTTTCCCACAAAGGAGCACCTGAACAAAATAGGGCTGTGCAACGGAGATCTTACATGCAGAAGATGCAAAAAGGACACCGAAACAGCTCTGCATATATTATGCAACTGTGAGACGCTGGATCACAGGAGGCAGAAACAGTATGGTAGACCCCAAATGACTCCAGAAGACTTCTACAACCAACCAGCAAAGAACCTGTATGAGCTAATAAAGGGAATGGATTGGCTGAATAGGCTGTAGTCAGAACACTAGGAGGATCCACAATAAGCCCAGGAGGCTGAGGTGGTGCCGGCGAAGGGACGGCTCTCCTTTAAAAAAAAGGCTCCATAGGTTGCCATGGGTCTAATCCATTTGGCAACCATTAAGGTACTAGATATTACAACTCTATAAACATATTTCTGAACTACTTTACGTTTCGCTGAAACATGGTAGTACATTCGTTGGCTCCTAGCCAAGTGTTTAATATTTCTTAAATTGTAGGAGTTATTGAAAAACCCTTTGTACTAGTCACGACGCTGCTAACAGATACACCCCGACAATTCAATTATAACATTTGACTTTCTCTACTGAATCTATTCGAATTTATTCGCATCAATAAAACATAAGTTTGGCGTGGTTGGTACTTGGGTTGCCGCTGCAACTGCTTTATCTAATAAACAACCATTTTATGCCTCAAGGGTTTAAAGCACAGCGTAGTTATAAATATGTACAAGACAAGAAACGAGTAAATTTCAACTAGTCTTATGCAACGTAGTTTTGTAATAATAGTGATTAATTTTTATTCAAAATTCTTTGAATGTTGTATTTCTGGAGAAACAATAGGTGTTCTAATGCAGTTCAATGATTCCTTGTTATTTTATTGCTCAAGTTTAATTCAATTTCAAATAATTAGATTATTGTAGGTGCTGGCTTAATTAAAATACGTTTTACCGGACTCCTAAAATAGGAGGTGTACTTTGTTATCAACAAATTTGATTCATTTAAATCTTCATAATGATAGTAATTGAAGTATTGTGACCATTCCAAAACAAGATAGGTACCCAACTATGATCAGGGACGTATTAGTGTAGCTTCAGAATAGTCCCATTTTAATTTCATTGGTATGTGACCTTGAGCTTCTAAGATAGACCAAGAAAACAATGAAAATCTAATAGAAATATATACTGATTGATTCAAAAACAATGTAGGGTCTTAAATATGATCAGAAACGTATTTTAATACAACAAATTGAGATCAAATACAAAGAAGAACTATCATTTTGAATGTTCAATAACTCTACAATGCCTCGAGCATGTGTTCTTAAAGAAGAAAAGTTGACACATAAAATCATCCCCGATGGACTCTCCATTTGGTGGAAGTATGTTAAGTTCCCATAACTCACCCTGTATAAGATTAAAATTTCTAACAAACAATGTGTGTAAACTTTTTGCTTAGAGCAGAAGAAAATTTTTTTAAATTCCAATGTAAAATTCAATAAGGAAATAAGCACAGCTAGATTTTATTACAAAGAGAAAACGCAAATGTTATTATTATTTCTAATAATTTCTGATACCTTTTAAAGTTAAAACGATTTTATTTGCGGATTTTATTTCCCACAAAAACAATCTCGTGTGGTTGTTGTTTTCACAAATAGTTAATATTCTTATATCGACTTGATAATTTCGTGACTTACTAGTATTACTAGTATTTCGTGTAAAGCTGACTATAATATTTTTTTAAATTGTGGAACTAAAACAAAAAAGCCATTATCAGAAACTGCGACAAAACGCGCAGAGACACGTCAAGTTTTGATCAAATTGAGACACTTTTTGGATCTTTAGTTCCTTATGTTAGGTTGGAGCGAGGGGAAAATCTGACCGTTACGTTACTTGGAGCGAGAGGGGTCGCGACGCAAAAGATCTGACCGATACGTTACGTTGTTACGTTATGTGCCTTGAGCGCGTGGGCTCTCGCGCTCTCTCCTCAGTCTCAGAGCTAGTCTCTCGGCGCAAAATGTTGATTGTCAGCATACATTGTATTATTATTACAGTTAATAGAATACTTTGTGCCAATCAACTTAATGATAAGAATTTTACAATTAATACTACTGTATATTTTTGTTAAATTAAGTTTCATCCAGAGTAAAATAAATTCTTATATTAATATGTGTATTTATTTATTGATTCAAAAAATTTGATTACTGCTTAAACGGAACTAAAGTTTCTACAGTGTGTCCCGCGACACGTTCTACCATTTTTTCCGATATTATGGACTTTTCTACTTTTACCTCCTAGCAGGGATGAGCATCGCCATAAAATATTCAAAAAATGGCATTAGGTGTCGAGTGAGATATAATTTTAAATCCCTTCCAGTTATCTTCAACAGTCTTTAAATTTTAAAGTTCGGCATAATACTTTTGATTAAATTACATGTTAAAGTTTTTGTTAAAATAGTGAAAATGACACAGTGGAAAATTATTATAAAGGAACGTAATATAGGTAGTACTTTGTACAATGAAACTGGGTATAGTTCATATAATACCCTTCTTGGTGTGCGTCATTGGAAAAAGACGTAAGACTGCCGCTACGAAAGGTACGTCTACATCCTATTTTGATTGTAGTAATTTCCTCCGATTGATAGGTCGCGCTTGCGCGTAATCTATACATCAATTAAGCAAATTTGTTAAGTCAAAGATAAGGGTTAACGTTTGTAATACATTTAAACGGCTTATTATTGTGATATTTTGATTAGGATCACAGACCTGTTATGGCAAATAAACCTGAAAATTTACAATACTAATTTTTTATTTATAAACTCTCCAATTTCATTCATATATTGCCGAAATACGACCTTGATATAAAACAGGTGCAAAATAATTTTGGGAAAGTCGTAAAACTAGATCTTAGAACGACCTCACAATACCGTTTCGTCGTCAATTTAATTTATTTCAATAAACATCTAACGAAGGTCTTTCAGAATAAAAGTACTTAAATAGCATCATATTACACAGCTTCTGATTTGTATCAGTATCACTTGTTCAATCAAAGATCATAACACCGTGACAAGTGTGTTACGTTACAAAATATCAATAACAGATTTAATTTGGATAAATAAATCCTTTTTTGTATATATATATATATATATATATATATATATATATAGATTAATAGGTGCGTTCTGTTAGACTTGAGTCGGAAATGAAGTGGAGGGGATGACGAAATAATTTGATTTGTTTGAGTTTTAAACAACATAGTCTAATTTTCTTTGGGTTTGAGTCAATGTTCTCTACAGGAATATGAAAAGAGTTAAAATACTATTAGAAGCTGCTTTACAAAACGCACCTATTATCTCGAATGGGTTACTTCATAGAAAAAATAAGCATTTACCACTGTGCTATGCTTTTTTAAAGGAATAACCCTTGTAACTTCGATTGGAATTAAATAAAAAAAGGGTTGAGTAATCAGGGGGACTGCCGACAGAAGTGAAAACACAAATAAACAAACCTCCTTTCAAAATTATTTCGTAGACCTATGGTAAATGGAAACTTTCACAAATTAACCCCCTTTAAAATTTTTTTCGTACGTTCATGATATAAAAATGTTAACAAATAAATATACGCCCATGGTAAATCAGTATTCTCCTCAAAAATATGTACTGTAGTATAAAGGCGCGTTCACACTATGCCGCTGTTTGCCAGTTGGCAAAGCCGAATCGAAGTAGATGCGACCGTTGGCACGTGCCAATAAGCCAGTATTGTTCCAATGAAAATCCCTCAAGTGTTGGTCTCCTTCAAAGGAAGCAAATGAGAACGGAGAGTGGGGACATGCCAACTCAGTGTTATGTTATCTATGGTGCCAACCACTGGCCTCTCGCAGCTCGCAGCTTCAGTTGTGATTTAGACTATCTGCCAGTAATCACGTGCTTTCAAATGAAGTGGATGAACGAAAAAGTTATTAATCAGCATCGTCCTGTTCTGTGAACATTGTACGAATAAACTGAATTTTGCATACCTAAACGTTTTTACTGGCTTTGCCAATGGTAAATCGCGGCATAGTGTGGACGTACAGGATTATTGGTTATAATTTGACCACCCCTTTATTCCTCTCATGCATACAGATACAAAAAAAAATTTCAAATAAAAGTTGTGGGAGTATAAATGAATTTTAATAAAATATACTTTGTACATCAGTAGCGTTTTTGCATTAGGAGGTATAATATAAAAATACATTTTTTTAAATAAAACGTCCTGTATATTATGACATATTTGGATAGGGCCTGTTTTTCTCGTAACAAAAATATGTACTACCATAGGTCTAGCTCTTATACTTTCCAAAATAATGGACAGTAAACTCCTAAAGTATTTAAAGTCAGTATTTAGCTAAAAAAAGTAGTTGCTATGCATGGCTTACTGCGCTTGTTGATATTATCTGTCAAAACTAAGTAACTTCTAAAGTAATAGACAGTAAATGTTTTAAAAATAAGCGACTGGATGTTCATTAACAAAGAACACAAAAAACAATACAGTGTTTATTACGAAATACAAGACAATGGCAAACAACATAAAAAGCAATGCGTTGTGTTTATTACAAAATAGAAACCGATTTGATATTTTCAAAAATTTTAAGCAAGCTAAAGTAAGTGCTCAAAATGACCGCCGTTAGTTTAAATACAAATACCTTCTCCTTAAATTTTCTATACAGTTTAAAATTTTATTATTATTTCAGTGGTTAAGAAGTTCAATTTCAGCTTCAACTTTCTCTCTAATTATTGCAATACTGTTACTGGTATCGGAGCATCAAGTGCAGTAAAAGACATGCATAGCCAACTATTTTTTTTAGCTCAATACTAACTTTAATACTTTAGGAGTTCAATGTCCATTATTTTGAAAAGTATAAAATCTAGACCTACTACTACTACTACTACTACTAAATGTGCAGGCGAGCCTTGTCCTGGACAACTCAAGCCAAGATTCCGGCACTGAGGCCACTGGCGGGCCCATTGTGCCATTCCTGCTACCTAGACATCCATGAAACCGAGCCCTTCAATAAAGGCCACAACATTTTTCAATGGATGTCTGCTTGTGTCTCCAGGGACCATAACAGGGACTCCGAAGATTCGCCTGCGTAGTACAGCCCAGTGTGGACACTCTAAGAGAACATGGACTGACGTTTCGTCAGTCATGCCGCATCCCCTACATTGGGAACTTTCCTCTGTGGAGGTGCTTCCTCATACGGCAGTGCCCTGTTAGGAGTCCTGCTATCTTCCTTAGCCTACTCCTTGGTAGTTCAGTAGCTGCCCTGGCGTATCCATCAGTCCATCCCTTCAGTAGAAGTTTGGATTGTCTAGGACCCTGCAGAGCATTCCAATGAGCGAGGTGCTGATTTCTCAGCCACTTCTTCGTCTCCTTGCGTATTTTTTGTTTTGTTAGGCCCAGGGTCGGGCCCGGGCCGCAGAAAGGAGCTGCCACCCCTTCCCCGCAGCCAGTGCATCCGCCATCTCGTTGCCTTCAAAACCAGAGTAGGCTGGAATCCATTCTAGCCGCTCCACGTTCCGCCTTGCAAGATTAGCAAGTCGTTCTCGACATTCGTTAGCAAGTCCTGAGTTGCTGGTATACCCACTCAGGGCTTTAATTGCTGCCTGACTGTCGGTTTATATGGTTATGCGTCGATCTACATAACCTCTGTCTAGGTTTATCTGCGCACATTCCAAGATACCGTATATCTCGGCCTGATATGCAGATACACCATCACCCAATGGTACACAAACTTGTGTTCTTGGGTTCCTGGAGTAAATTCCAGCTGTATCACCGGAGCATGAGTCATCTGTGTACCAGACGGTCAAATTAGGCTGTGTATTCCTCTCTTTTTCCCAGGACTATCTATTTCGGATCATGTCCCTGTATGGGGTAGCGAAGTAGTACTTACGCAGGCATTCATCAGCCGCTCCTGCCAGAACTGGAATATCTTCCAGGAGCCGGAGCTTCTTGACGTGCCTGCACTCTTCCCCTCTTCGCACGTATCCCAGCCGTTTCAAGCGCAGAAAAGCCCTCCCCGCCTCAGCCTCGATCACATGGTGTAGAGGCCGCAGACCAAGGATCACTTCCATCGCAACAATTGGTGTAGCTAGACCTATAAAAGTATATACTTTTGTTATGAGAAAAAAAAGCCCTCTCCGAATATGTCATAATATAAAGGGCGATCTTTTTAAAAAAAAAAATTTATATTATACCCACTAATACAAAAACGCTACTGGTGTACAGAGTATATTTTATTAAAATTCATTTATACTCCCACAACTTTTATTTGAAACTTTTCTTTGTATCTGTATGCATAAGAGGAATAAAGGGGTGGTCAAATTATAACCAATAACCCTGTACGTTATACCTACTATAGAAGCTAGACTTTTATACTTTGCAGAGCGTTTCTGGACATCCTATACATTTAATAAAATAAGATTATTTTGATAATATAAAAAAACGTAAGACTTTCTCGAGGATTTAATGTTACCAAATACATATCACACAATTTTATGCTAATATTATGGGAAAACGAAAGATGAACTACCGTTTCCCATCTCACCATCAACATCTGTTTAGTTCAACTTCCGGTGGAATGAACTATCATCCTGAATTAAAATTAAAAGTCAGCTGCGCACTGGCCCAATCATAATCCACTTTTACGATTATTTGCGAATTATTGTTACAGAAAATAACGTTATTAAACTTTTTTTTTTGAATAATGTCAATTAAACGGGAAATAACAAACTGATCTTCATTTTAGGAAAAAAATCAACATAGAGTTTATCAATTTTTAAGGCAAATACGCCTCGCTATTTCAAGCAGAGGTCCATGCAATACTTGCATGAGCAAAGGCAAATAACATGAGAGCCTACAACAACAAACAGATCAGGATCTACAGTGACAGTCAAGCTGCCCTTAAAGCACTTCAGAGCTCTTAGGTAACATCTCGGCTGGTATGGGAATGCGGCGAAGAACTTAGAAGACTGGCGACTCGAAACAGTGTAACACTGGAGTGAGTACCAGGTCGCATAGGAATCGCTGGCAATAAAAAAGCTGACGAACTCGCAATAGCAGGATCGTTAACCCTGATGAACGGACCCGAACCAGCTGTGGGCATTCCCAGATCCTCAACTAGGTCATGGTTAAAAGGGTGGGTAAAAGAACAAGACAATAAACACTGGAAGAATACGCCCAGGCAAACACATGGGAAGAAATTAATGAAAGAGCTATCAGAAAAAGTAGAGAAAGAACTGCTCTCAATGAGCAGGAACAAACTACGCACCATAACAATGCTACTTACGGGACACTTTCCCAGAAAGGAGCACCTGAACAAAATAGAGCTGTATAACGGAGACCTTACATGCAGAAGATGCAAAAAGGACATCGAAACAGATCTGCATATATTATGCAACTGTGAGGCGCTGGACCACAGGAGACAAAAACTGTATGGAAGACCCCAAATGACTCCAGAAGACTTCTACAACCAACCAGTAAAGAACCTGTATGAGCTAGTACAGGCAACGGATTGGCTGAATAAGCTGTAGTCAGAACACTAGGAGAATCCAAAATAAGCCCAGGAGGCTGAGGTGGTGCCGGCGAAGGGACGGCTCCTTAAAAAAAACATTTTTGAAAATATAAACCCTCTTAAATACACTACATCTCAGTCTTATGTGCTTTTTGTGTCTTTAGTATTTAGTTTTAAAACACCAAGTAAGTAACTCTAGTCTTTTATACCAATCCAATGATAACTCATAAGAAAACCTGGAAAAAAACTTCTGATAACATCGTGATAACGCAGGTAATTGATTATTAGAAATTTCTCTTTACACTGTTAACCAAATTTGACTGCAGTCGCCTGAAATACTAGCTACACATTTATCCGCATTTAATATTGGGCTCTTTTAATATTATGTGCATCGAGTCACATTGAATATGACGCCTTTCTTCCCAAGCATGTTTGCAACGACTTTGATATACTATTTGGGCTCTTTTATTCGGATATTTCATTGTCTAAATGTTTGACATAAATAAAATTGGTCGCATTCACAGGATATCTAATATATGGAGTTTTTGAAGATTGTTCTTCATTTGTAGTTTGGTTTTTGTTAGTATAGATCTCAATTTTGTCGTGTTATGAGAGGACACTGACTCCTTCACGATGTTCCCATACCAGTTTTGATACCCAGTTATATGTACTTGTTATATTTAGATCCTTTTATGTGAGTTTCTCCCTTCAATGTATATTCTAGCACTAGTCCCTTAATTGGTCTTCCGATATTGCATAATCACCTCGAAGTTGATGTTAAAGAAGTATTTATAGGCACATTGGCTGCTCATTCCATATTATACAGAAAATATTAATTCTAATTAAGAGAATTATAATTTAATTCAAGGATAAATTCAAACGATCTTTCAATATTGCTTATGGCATAAGCCATTAGAAATCCAATTTTGGACAATTCAAGTTTGCGACCTCAAATAAAAAATTGTATCTAAAAATAATTATGGAAGAATTTCATTTGTTGTTTTAATTTCGTTATATTAATCTGTTTCGATAGGAAACAATTAGAAAACTATAGGTTATTATATCTTATAAATAATATTTATTGATTTTTTATTGAGGAAATTACGCAACACATAAATAACATAAACTAGCTGGAAATTATTGCATACTGATTATTTTGCATAAGTAAGTATAACCTTTTGATGGAGTAGATACGACAAAATTTTATAATAATTTAAATAAAATGTCAATTTCTAGTTTTCTCTTTGGTGTATCACATCATAAATAAGTGTCGAACATAATTGCAATTGATTAAAACCACAACCTCAACGTTTTATAACTACCCACATTTCTCCGCTAAACAAGCATCCCAATTTAAATTTCTCATAAATGCGCCGCTTCATCCTATACCTTGGGCCGTCACAAAACATTGGTTTTGTCCTCCCTATATTGTAAATAACGCATTTTGAAAGACGTTGTGACAATTACCAAGTCTCGAACTTTATTGCCTGTCGCTCGGGCGCAGAATCGTTCTCGCCTAGTAAATGTTACTCATATCCCTTATAGCTTAAATAACTAGTTTCCACTACTATCTGTGAAGTTGACAATTATTTCTTCTTCTAGCCAACTGAGAAATTAAATTTCTCTATTAGTGGTTGATAATTTTTTCTATTATTAACCTAGGTCAATAATGGACAAATTCATATATTTTGAGAATCCGGGTTCAACAAAAACTTGTGCAACATAGTTTTGTATATTCAGGAGATTTTCTATAACATATTTATTGCTTGAAATTACCTATCAAGATAAAATTATTCGAATAAAAATTCCATTAGTTTAAAATTCGCCCTCAACCAAAGATGACATGATAAAGACATAAAACGTTTCTCGTGGTGCGTTTGTGAACGCTGTGGTGTATAAGTATCACTCTTACACTCAAGGTGTTGTATTGTGAACGCAATATCGCTGTAATTTGTTTTTTCTTCAATTGCCCATGTGTTCAAATATGTTCCAAGTGAAATGTAAACCAAGTTTTGAAATTTTTTTTGATGTGGTCGTATAATTGGTTCCGTTAATTCGCTGCACTTAATATTGGTGATTATAAACTATGGGAATAATGGTATTTTATTGATGTGTGTTTAAATTGTATAATAGTTACAATAAAGAAGCTCATATGCACCGTTTTTCCATTAAAGATCCTTTGGTAAGTAATATTTCATACCATTGAAATAGTGTATAATATCAATTAATCTAAATTTTTGTCTTAAATTTGGCTGGCAGTGAAAAAAATGTATATACACCACAGTGGTGAAGACATTTATAAGCCTCGCACCTATAATTCCACTCGGGGCAAAGCCACTCGCGCAATAGTTTTGGTGCTCAGTCAATAATAATAGTCATCACCACCTTGGTGTATAATATACCATTTGTTGTCCCAGTCAAACTATTACCTGCGTGTTTCATGAACGAAATCATTTGTGCCGATAGGAACTGTATTCTGATTTATACCATAATAAGCATTACTATAAAAGTTTTCATTGTAAATGTCATTAACATCAACGATTTCAATGAATTTTTTGTACGAATACACCTCTGCAGTTCCGCATCATTCACCGACTTCATCGGTTACAAATTCCAATGGACCATTGTCGTTTCCACTGCTAATAGAACTTGTGAACTGAATTTAATTGCTGCTTTCTATCTCCATTATGTGTTTTTATTATTGTTCATACGTTGTCCGAAGTGAAATGTGAGACACCAGTCGTACTGCTTTGAATTCAAACTTTTCTTTTATTGTATTGTCGTTACAATCTGTTAATATCCGATAGAATCCAATAAAATATTATTTTTTTTTAAAGTAACAACTAATTTTAATCAAACTATCTCACCATACAATCGATTGGATTTGCTAATTGATTGTAAAGTTTTATAATTAAATGTTCTCGCATTTCATTAATTCAGTGAGAAATTGCAAATAGAGTTGGTTAGTTCTCAAGAAAAACCGCTCTAAAATGAAATCACGTGCATATTGAATGACCTAGGCAAGTGGATAAGGTTGAACAGGACGAATTCTGTTCACCTATTATTGCTAACATGTCAGTGCGAGTCGTCCAAATACGCAGCCGACTTAGGATAGATCAAGCGTGGTCTTTGTTTACAATCGGTTTATCTCGGGACCGTCCAGACTATAGTTTTTTACGCCTTCTGTAGTATACTTCACTTTCTTCGGTTTCTACATACTCCTAAATTCAAGAACAAACTGAAAAAAATTCTATCCATCCATACATGCCCACAAATTTCCACGTTTATAAGCATTATATACAGGGTGGTCCTTAAGTATTTGTACATAGAAGTACAGTACAATCTTCACTCCAAAATATTGCGATTTAGCCTTAATAAAATGTTGATATTAAGAAAGATACAGAGTGTTAAGCATGAAATTTTAATTTTCGTTTTTTACAATAACGCTTTTTGATATGCACAAAAATTTGAGGTTGGGGATTTTTGGATATGAGAAATCATAATTTTGTACCTATTTCGATATATTTTGTAGAGGGCGCCACATAGGCCACGTATGCGGCATAAATGTTTGCAAAACTTTTTTGCCTTTTACATTAGCGCTACTTTTGTGAAACATAAGTTCTATCATTACAACAGAAAAAATGTTTTAGAGATAATCATATTTTAGTGATTAACTACATGATTATTATTTAATGAAATTACGTTCAAAAAATAAAGTTGTGTGTACGATAATTATTATTTTTTAATATTAAAAGTACCATACATATTTTTCATCTTAACTGCTACTATACCCTAATACTGTTCATCTTAATACTGAAATGTGATTATCTTTAAAACCGTTGAGATTTGGGGATACTAACAAGTATACCTTTTTTTTGTTGAAATAATGTGGCTTCAATCATTGTTTAAAAAAGTAGCGCTAATGTGAAAGGCAAAAAAGTTTTGCGTACATTTATGCCGCATACGTGGCCTATGTGGCGCCCTCTACAAAATACATCGAAATAGATATAAAATTATGATTTCTCATATCAAAAAACCCCCAACCTCAAATTTTTGTGCATATACGTCAAAAAGCGTTATAGTTATTGTAAAAAACTAAAATTAAAGTTTCATGTTTAACACCATGTATCTCTTTTAATATCAACATTTTATTAAGGCTAGTTGATTTAAATCGCAATATTTTGAAGTGAAGATTGTACTGTACTCTAACCTAACTTAATGACCACCCTGTATAAGGGCGCCAAATGCACCTGACTGGTACGGCAAATACATTACCGGCCCTGAAAACGATACATTCAGTAGACAAAGTTTACAGCAATAAAACTGTATCAGGTACATAAATAACTAACATCTAACATCTCTTTATTGCGGGTACAATATCTAATAAAAACCGTAAGTATCTAAAAGTACATAATAGGTACATACATTTCTAACATCAATGTACACGCAAACAAAGCGTTTTGCTTCCGTTTTCTAATGTTGATGGAACAATGACCGTGTTTTGTCATAATTAAAAGAAGGAGAGGTCAAGAGCATGATATT
This sequence comes from Galerucella calmariensis, assembly GCA_910591675.1. Classification (NCBI taxonomy): domain Eukaryota; kingdom Metazoa; phylum Arthropoda; class Insecta; order Coleoptera; family Chrysomelidae; genus Galerucella; species Galerucella calmariensis. Next base: position 33,482 of record CAJUYG010002672.1, on the reverse strand, counting down.
GCGATTAACACAACACTAAAACTGAACTGGTGTCCTACATAAAACAATCGAAACACCCATGCCATTCATTGTTGTTTGTTAAAAAAACAAACTATCTTTTAAATTGTTCAAGAAAAAAAGTTGTTAAAATTACAGGAAAGAGTGAAAGACCGGCACGTGTTAATGGTTTTTTTTTATTTATTAGAATGTAAAAGTTGGAATGGACCTTTTAAAACAGGACCAAATAGAGAGTTTTAGTGTCCTGCTTAGTTGTTTGTTTCTCGTAAAACTGACAAAACAAAAATTGAAAATTCTAACAGTTAAAAAAAGAATAGCAATTCATAAAGATATCGAAGAATAATATATTTATTCTGCTATATCTATTGGCAGCACGCTTTACTAAATACGACAAGAAAATACAGGAAACTGCAAAAATACTTTATTATTTCAAGCCCATGGGCTTGTTATCAAATTTTTCTAATTTTAGTTTGCGGGTGGTGGTGACAATTCTTTACCGGGGGATTTTAGGATTTTAGTGGAGGACGGAGAACATACACCTTGTACTGATGAGGCGGAAACCGGTCTGCAAGTAGTGTTGTTTCTTCTTAGTTGAATAGTTATTGTTTTTAAAAAGTATTTTTCAAAACTTTGTGTTTATACAGATTGCGAAAAAAAGCCTTTCAAACCGTGCGATTACACAAGTACAACAAGGAAAATATGAGAAAAACAGCTTGAAAGAGAGAGAAAGAATAATTGTGCGTGGTCAGCGAGAGCGTGTAGGCTGGCCGAATATACATTGCCCCCCTATTTTAAGCGCTGTTGCCAGAAGCACAGATTAATTTGTACAAATGATATTTTTGTCTCGTTACCTTTGATCGTTTCTGACCAAGTTGACAATTAATTTCCAACTACAATAGGTTATTATTTTAACCATTGTAACTTGAAAATAAAACATTATATTGAGAGAACCATAATTAATAAAGTAATTATAGACAACTAAAAATCCCTTCCATTAATAAATTGAATTGAAAAAATATTGTCCAAAGACTGTTTGAAAAAAATCAATAATTTTTTTTTATTTACTGTCAAAGTTTGAACTCTTCTTATTTGAGGTGCCGCATTGATAATTGCTATTTTCCATTTAAATAAATTGGAAACAAAATTGTCTTGTTTTTGGAATGTTATAACTCACGTAGAAAGCCTTACTTCGGAATGACTAAAATATATTCTTGTAGGAAACTTGCCGCTCTATAAAATTATTTTATCTACGACCACCTTTAAAATTAGTCATTTACGAACCAAAAAAAGTGTGTGAAATCATACATTATACATACGTTAAAAAGCGTGCGTAAATGAACAACGCTTTTTATATGGGACTTTCATTATAACACCCAAAAGCGTGCGTAAATGACCAATGCTTTTTAAATGGGGTTTTCATTTTTAAACTCTACGTAATGATCGAGTATTTCTTCGGATTGCACACCACCTGAAATTAGAATTCGTTGTGTACATATTTGTTTATAGAAAATTTATTTTCATGTTTTTCAACCCCTTCCGAGCACATTTTTTGATTTTTTCTTCATGTAGTCGTAGATAATGTTTTGTGGGACACTTGTGCGTGAAGTACTTTTGCGCACTCGTTGCGAAAAAGGCACACGCTACGTTCGTGCCTTGCATTTTCGCAACTCGTGCGCAAAAGTATAACTTCACGCACTTGTATAACTTGTATAACTATTTATTTATTCAGTTTTATAAACAAAATCCATGCTTGTACTTTCTTGTTAAAATTATACGTTTCCAAGTACAGTCTTATTTTTTTTTATTGGTGAACCATTTTACCTATTTAAAGCACGCCTTAGCGTGTTTAAATCGAACTTTAAAAAACGCGCGTGTTTTAAAGTTACCGTGGCAACATCAACAACTCGAGAAACGAAGTCTACATGTCTAAATGACAATTTTTTTATTATTGATCTGACAGGAATAGTTTGTAACGTGAAAACTTTTATTCCAACAATATTTAAGAATTTCAAATTTATGAATTAAAATGGAAAGTGCCGTTGGTATTGTTTGAAATATTAATATTTCGATTTTTCAAATCTTAGGAAATGGTATTTAAATTAATACTATTGACATTCACAGAACTCAATAAGGTTGAACTTCCATCAAAATACAAATTAGTTTATGTCTTTCTCATTTCCATGACAACGCAAGGTATACATCACGAATTCAACCATTTGACATTTAGTTCTTATTTCCATCTATGATTTCCATTTCTTGTTGTTGTAGTAGTTATAATTTATATTTATATTTATAATTTCAAAGTGCAGCAATAAAAAAAAATAGCGTAAAGTATTCGTGGATAACTGGCCTTTAAAACACTTGCTCTATTTCGAGCACTCCGGCTTTGACGTCGTGCTCGAAAAATCGCGCGTGTTTTAAAGACCTTAATATCCACTTATACTTTAATATACTATTATATCAAGTTTTTCTTACATTACAGTACAATATTATGGTATTATTCGATATCAAAACTTCTGTTGACTTTTAGTTTGTGCTCAAATATATTTATACTTATTACTAAAGTAACTCAAAAATGTAGGGTAACTATCAAACTATTTATCAAACAAGCGCCATAAATTTACGATCGTAAAGGAACATAGTTGATATACATACTAATAAAAATAAACGTATTATTATTATTCTGACCTGATACACTTTTCTAAATTGATAGTAATTTAGACAAAAAACCTCTCCTCTTTTCGACGACCCACGCACATTTTTGTTTCAAGGGATTATTGTCACGATTCCGCGGTACACCTAATAAGTAGTTGAATTTAGAGTCGGTAACATTTAATGCAATGCCGTATCGTATTTAATTGTTTTGAAGAGCCCACACAGACAATTGTTTACTTTTTGGTGCATTCACCTTGACATGATGGTACGGTTACTTCCCAAAACGACTACATCCGTCCAAAGAGTTGCATAACGGACCGAGTTTAATGAATTCATATTAATAGTACAAGAAAATAAACAAATAACAGCAAATATAGAGAACTTCTTAAATAAAATGAAAACTTTTTTTAGTTAATTAATATTTTGGATAACAGCACATTTATTAGTTTATGTAATTAATTTTAGACCGGGACATAGTGACACAAAATATTTGATCACTTGTACCAGTATGGCGGCTCTCCTGGATTTAATTACGTGATGACAGAAAGGAAAATGATAGTCATAGCACTGATACCGGCGGCCCAATTGCGTGGGCGTTAATCGAACGTGTCAAATTATTAACGAGTATCCAATGATTTAATCCACAAAAATTCTTGTATTTTCCAATAGTGTATTATCCCAATAAAACCGTTATTGGATCGTGCACTTCATTGGATCTATGAGACAAGAATATTGTAAGAATGTCATCCAAAAAATTATTGGTGCTCTTCTAGGCCGCTACTTTCTTGGGGTAGAAAATTTTACTTGCAGAAATTAATTGCTCCCCTTCTTTAACCGCACACTTTCAAAAGATTTTTGTTGAAATTTATTTTAGGCGATGATATTATTCAAAAAAATTATTCAGACAATGCCAAACGCCAACAGAATTGAAGGAGAACTAATGATACGCCTCTGTACAGAGCAGTTATATGTCTTGCAAGAGCTGTAGTGGGGGGTAACATTGAAAATGAGTTTGTGCGCATGGGGGAGGGCTCGCCATCACGTTTGGCGCTTGCAGTGTTTTATTTCACACCAGTTTTAGGCAGTAACCTCCAAAATATTATTGATTGTTTAGTTGTCAAAATAAATAACAAAATGAATAATTAACCCCACAAAAAGAGCATACAGTATGCGTATCAATAATAAAACATTTTCCTACTATCACATAGGTAAGTGACATATTTGGCACAGTCTAGTTCTATGGAAAGTGGCATTTATTCATACGCGTACGGAAAAAAAAACTTATCCGTACGTGTACGGATGAAAAAGCTGTCAAACGACCACTGGCTGTCAAATATATAATTTTTAATAAGATTTACCTATGTAATATCTAAATTTGGAGCGATCTTTTTGAAAAGTAAAATTTTTGTCATTTTCTTGATTAAAAAAAATTTAGGGCGCGGTGGAGGATCGAACCCGCGTACTCTTCGTCAGAAGTCCGATGTTGTACCAACCAATCCAAATCAACTGTTATAATAGTAGGAAAATGTAATCATCTTGAAAGGTATTCATGATAAGTATGTATGAAGTATGATGAACAATAATAATTTCACTTCCAATTTCTATAATTATCCAACCAATTAATAATTGTGATAACCTACCTATATTATATAGTTAAACTACTTGAATTTTTGTCACTATTGATACTTATTGTTAATTTTGAAATTAATTATGTAGACTTCAATTGCAACATATTGTGTATTAATATGTCAGATGTTGATTACACATTATTTGGTGAAATTATCACGTGATCATAGGAAAAATACTGTACATTACTCGTGCGAAAGTGATTTCTCACACTCGTGTGATTGTCGCACTCGGCTCATGCCTCGTGCTACTCGTGTGAAAAATGTCACTTTCCGCACACGTTATGTAATATACTATTCTTTGTCATTCAACAAATAAAATTTAACAAGTTGTCTTACCAATAAACCACATTTTCAAATAGGCTCGTAAGTAAACTCACCTGAAATAAAAATAAAAAAAAATT
>CAJUYG010002671.1:0-28707 GCA_910591675.1 Galerucella calmariensis | reverse complement strand
AAAACACCACATGTAGGGTATTATCGCTGTAATACAGCGGTGATTGGGTGAAATTTGACACATGACTTGAAATTAAGTAATTTGATTGGTTACTATATTCAGTAAAAAATTATCAAAATAATATACTGTCCATGTATGGTTAAAATTCTTAATGATAAGTAACAAAATATTTCATTTTTCACATGGCTTCTGTTAAGACAGGTAGACATGAAGTCTGTTCCACAATATTCTAAATCCTTTACCAAAAATAAAATTTATTTCTGGTGAAAATAATGGTTTGAAAATTACCTATTTTGTACCAAAATGCTAGAATAGAAATGTATCATGTCACAGTTCCATAAACACTTAAATTAATCAATTCATGTAATTGTGAATTCCAATGTGTATCAGTGGTATGCAGTTCCACAATGTAAGGATATCGATAAAAACTATGAACAAGATAAAGAAAAATTGTGTGGCTAAATCTTGCAAGAGACCCATGAACTGTATTCATAGATACAAATATGATGTACCAGATTATGTCTTAACCACTGATATAATGCAATATTTCTTTCCATGGACGTTGCAACATTTCAAAATTCAGCTTAACAATAGACGAAAAAAGTACTCCCAGCATCAACAAGTCGATTCTTGGCAAATTTCCCTAGATACAATTTTACACAGTAACGTTTTTTGTGGTATTTTTTGTAATATAAAGCTGAGATTCCGAATACACATGTATGCAAGTTCGAGCAATATACAAAATGTAATATGTTTACAGAAGTGTGACGTCACGCGCTTCTGATCGATCTTCTAGCTAAGACACAGGATTATTATCTTTTGTATTTTTATATTTTCATCAAAATTAATTTAACCGTCTGTTGCTCCTAATATCGTAGATTCAACTTCAGAACTTTGGCAAATAAAAAGTCAATAATATTTCTCACTAAATTATATTTTATACTTACAACTTACAATTTTTCCGCGAATTTAAGTAAAACAAATAAAAAGGACAATGTAAACGATAAATAAAATACAGACTTTTGTTCTATTACCAAAAATTCACCCATTATACAAAAATAATTTCTCTGGTGAAAAAACCGGGATATTTCTTGGTATTTTTTCCATAGAATTTGGAAATTCACAATCTACTTACTAGAGTAGTTTAATAGGTACATAAAAAAAACAAGTTTTCATTAATTTGTAACAAATTCATACGAATATACATAATTAGTATAAAACAAATTCAATTTGGAACTCTAGTAAATAACTGTCGTAAAAAATATCAACGCCGAAGAATTAAAGACTAAATGTACAAATTTGTGGTTCGAAAAACATGTACACTTCTGGTAAAATATAATTCATTATGATTGGATGTACTTTAAACAAAATTTTTTTAGTAAGTCAGTGATTATCGTTAATAGGGCATGCCATCAACTAATAAATGACACCGCCCTGAGGATAAACAATTATTTCGATAGATTTCTAATTTGGTTTTTTTCTATAGATTAATGATCCTTTTTATTATAAACAGTCAGATATAGCTTTCAAAATACCCAAACAATTGAAATAACGTCGAAAAAAATTGGGAAAACGAGAACATCGGACTAATGGGAAGATTTAGTAGGGCCAAGACAATTAAATAACTAAGTGGATATTATAACTAGGTGAAATCAAAAAAAATACATAAGTCAGAGTAAGACCACACTAGGAGTCTTAACAGGACACTGCCGGCCGCAAGAAATAAAGAGATCAAGAGGAATTACAACCAAATAAGAAATTTTGAAATTATAGGAATTAATACAAGGAAAACGACACACAGGGTGATTCATTAGGGAACAGATATAGGACAATGGAATAATATTGGATACTTCAATAATTATTATTTATAATTTGATAACTTACCTGAAGACGATTTTAAGGTTGGGATTCACTTGCTAAATATATCAATTTGTTAAAAGTTAAAAATGTGTGTTTGTTTTGTCAGTAAGCAAAAGCGATTATGAGATTTAGTAAGGTACAAAATTTTGTATAGGTATCAGGGCGGTACAAAAAAAATAACAATTTTTTTGAGTCTCGTGTGAAAAAATTTAGAGTATTTGATGTTTTAAGAGCCCATTCCAAAGAACAGCTAAAAAATTTTTTAAGATGCTTTCAAAATCCAAAAATCGAATCTTTTCCTTTTTTTTATTTTTTATTATCGTTTCGGTATAATTTTATATACCAAAAGGGTTTCTGAAAGTTTCAACCCAATATTTGAGTTATAATTTTTTTATTTATTATTACATTTCTTTAGATTTTTTTCGAGCGACCTTTTAATATTCATATTAAAATTTCATGATTTTTTCTCCTGTTATTTAACAAAATAATCGATAAAAATACACCACGGGATGAACCGATAATCAAAACTAGCTGCAGAGAGTATTACAAGTAGTCGAGGAAATCGTAAGCTACATCCCAATGCAAATAAAATGATTATAATATACATATTATGTATTTTAAACGAATAATAAATGATATTAATGTAGGTAAATTTAAGACTTGAATTAACCAAAAAGTTGATTTACATATTGTTAAAATTAAATAAAATTATTGAGGTTAAAAAAATTATATTTTCAGTATTTTTAGTTCATCTCGTAATGTATTTTTATCGAATATTTTACTAAATAAAAGAAAAAATATATGAAATTATAATATAACTCTTAAAAGGCTGCAAAAAAAATGTAAAGTAATTTCTAATAAATTTAAAAACAATTATAAGCTCCCTTTCAAAATTTAAATTCTAATCTTAAACTGTCAGAAACTAATTTTTTTTTGGTCTAAAAAATTATACCGCAACGAGAAAAAAAAATTCGATTTTTGACGATTTTAGACAACAAAAAATTTGGAGCGATCTCTTAATAATTTTTTTTGAACTGTTCTTTGGAGTGGGCACGAAACATCAAAAACTGACTTTTTTTAAAACGAGGATGAAACAAATTGTTGGTTTTTTTTGGGCCACCTCAGTGCAGACAGTAAGTCTAAGGCTAAACTCAGACGGGCCACTGCGACGCGACTAGTTTGTGTTTCTGTGTCGTCATCTGTCGTTGAAGACGACTTCGATTAACGACAATGGTGTTCGGTAGTGTTCGTCAGTTTCAGTATGGAGAAACGAGGAGTGGCCAGTTGTCGCATTGCGAAGGCGGTCTGTCGACCATGTGTTTTGCATTGAACCACCAACAACGACATATTTGTGGGTGATACCGTTCACAGGTAGCGACCGTCGCTGAGATCAACTACAAGAAGTCGTTCGTCTGAGTACTGCTCTAATTCTATTGCATTTTTAATATAACCACGACCTCCGCCCACTAACAACCACCGTGACGTGAGTTCAGCCTGAAGATTACATATCCGAACTGATAGTAAAAAACTTTTATTGTCTACATTTTTATATTGGTTTCAATGATTCCAAGCAGTAACGTTGACAGCTTCATCATTCCGAAAGGAAAGAAATTCATATTAAAAAAAAATTCAACGAAACACATATTTTTAACTATAGACCCTCAGCTGTTCTAGATGATTTTTAATGGCACCTATTTTTTCACTTTAGACACTCTTTTTAGCCTATTGTTGTTAATTATTAATTCAATAGTTTCGTTAAAATGTTTTTACAACAGCTATTTTTTATGATGTAAATTACAGTATTCGACGAAAAGTAGTTTGGTTTTCATTCAATGAAATAACCGTAACAGTTAGGAAATGTTCAACTAGAGGAAAACTATTTTTCTGGACTTAATTGTTGATTTAAAATAATAGATAGTGGCCATTCCATCAAGATTTTTACATAAAAGTGACGATATCTTCAAAAGTACCCTGTATATAAGAGAATAACATCTGACTTCATAAACTTGACTCTGTCTGATATTCATATAAAATTTTTTTTTGTATCTCTGGGGACAATGAATGTATTAAACTGCGGAGTATAAGTTGATCACTGTTCGCTCCCTTCGTTAACGAACTATCGGCCTCTAAAGATATCAATTGAAAAAAAATTTTTATTTATATTGATATGAATTTTATTTTGTTTGTATTGATATATTTATATCTGTTGGGCGCCAATGATTTTAAGAAATTCATATTATGGTTTTTGGTATCATACACCACTTACCGGTTTTTTAGGACTCTTCAATACTCAGGTTGGGTTCAGGTATTAAATACTTCATTTGATTTTTTTTATTTTTATCACTTTAATTATATTTGAAAACTTTTAGCCGGTCCTGTGTCCTTGCCCTTGTTTGGTAGTGAGCTAAGTTTTGCCAACCTTATCGAAATGAAAGAAAAATTAGTTTTGTTATCTGTGAAATATTAATAAATTTATTCTTTTACTATAAGGCGTATTAATACAGATTTGAAAAGTGAGTAAAAAAGTAAAAAGCTAATGCCAGAAGGAACGTACAGAAGATATTTAGTAAGATATTCCAATGAAAACGGCTCTGAACAATTCAATTCCATGAATCTTCTAAACATAAATTAATGTACCGGTTGCATTTTTATCAGTGTAGATATACGTAAATGGAACAGATAATTTTTAAAGGCAACCCTTATTTCTTTAGAACTCAATTAGGTGGTAGTCCACTTTTAGCAGATGAATCTAAAAATAAAATGTAGATTTTCGGCAAATTACTGATAATATTTTGAGTTTGGCAACGTTGCTTTAAATAATTTGCTGTCAATTTAAGCTAATTCCCAATTCATTTGCAGTAATTTGATACGGACACCGCATTGGTTAATAGTTTTATTTTGAAAATTACGTAAAGCCATTTTGAACTTATGATTAATTATTGACTCTTGAGATTTATGGAAAACATGTTGTAAAAGTATAATGTTGTATACTCAAAGAATAAATATAACAAATTCAATATATTATAGTCTCATGTGACATTACCTTTAGAGATGACATCTGGTAAAATACTTGATGAACTACAATTGAAATATGGAGTGCGTAGGAAATTCAAAAAATGAATGATTTCGTTTCAGACCGTGTGAACAAAATAACAGACGAATATTACTTTTTATTAAACGAATGTCCACAAATTCTTATGTAGAATGTGACCTGCACATAGGTTTTCGAAGTGCTTACAGTAAAATAATTAGGGTTAATGTGTTTCAATCCAATGTTAATAATAGATTTGTATATGCAGGTTATAATCTGTGTGTCTAACTTATTCTCTTACATAACTAGTTTACATTATATGATTCTTCCATCATTAATAAGGTGTGAATTAAGAAATTGATATTCAAAAGTTCCGCCATTGCCAAATTGTGCAGCCTTAAATTTTAATTATTTTAACAACATTAAAAGAAATTTTCTTTTCAATTCTGTTTCTACTTTTCGCTAAGTGACGCTTTCTTCCCCGTTTCTAATCAATAACGACGCAATTCTCTTTTTTTTTAATCAACAACCATGTGTCTGTTAGTTTTAAGTTTTTTTTTATATCAACTGACCAATCAAATTCATTTAATAATTTTCAATTTTTATTACTGGACTTGAATGTTTAATTTTATGTTCCTTTTTTAATATGAAAGTTTATTATTAATATCTTTACTTCATTGTTGTTTTTATCGTTTAATTTCAAAATTTTAAAAATTATTTGACATTTGTTTTTATTTCTGTTACTAAGGTCCTTTCTTCCGTTCGAGTTGACAAATCTTAGTTCAATCTTAGTTAACTATGTTCATAAATATACTCTTTCTATTTTTACCAATGTCAGATTTTATAACCTAACTAATAAATTTTTTTATTTTTCAGATTCTTTCTTTTTAGATTAATTTTAGCCAAGAAACTTTTATAAAGCTTTTGAAGATTCTGAAATTATGTGAAAAGGATTTTAATAAATTAGGAAGAAGTTATCAAGATTCCTGTTTAAAGTTCGATTTAAAGTTCAAATATATTTCAGGTGATTTGTTTATTTTTATTTTGTCAAGTTTAATTCAAATTTTAGTTTATTTTTTATTAGTTACATAATAAATTTCAAACTGTCTTCTCTAGTTTGATTTATTTTTGTTTATTGATAAGAGAAATTCCCCTTTTAAATAGTCTTTTTTTTTTAATTTTAAACTGAAATAACCCCCGTTCGGTGTATGTGATGTATGATACTATTTTTCATATCAATATATTATAAAAGTAATATAACTTATATATTATATATAATATTTATATATAATTTGTTATAGTTATTAAACAACTTATTGTGCAATCATTTTAAATTCAACCATTTATAAACACCCTAAATGCACAACTAGAAGAAAAGTATTTTGTATTTTGATGATATCAAATACAAAATAAGCGAATAGCTAAGAGACGTGAGTTGTTCATCCTGTAAACAAAATGAAGGCTATCAAAAACGTGAAAAATTTAAACAAAACTAGAGTAGCCCGAAAATAGTTTGGCCTTAAAGATTAACCCTCATTTGTAGATTTAAAATAACACAGAGTGGTGATTTTATCAAGATTTTAAAATGTGATCAAATGCGATTCAATAGAGCGGAAGAGATGATTTTTTAATATTATAATTGTATTGCTTTGAATTACCGTATTCGCCGAAACGCAGTTTTTATTAAATTAAATAGCTGTATCAGTTAGAAAATGTTCCACTAGAAGAAAATTATTTTGAATTTTGATGATATCAAACACAAAATAAGCGAATAGCTAAGAGACGTGAGTTGTTCATCCTGTAAATAAAATGAAGGCTATCAAAAACGTGAATAATTTCAACAAAACTAGAGTAGCTCGAAAATAGTTTGGCCTTAAAGATTAACCCTCATTTGCAGATTTAAAATGATACAGAGTGGTGATCTGAACTGTAGATTCTAGACCTCAAAATATGATGATTCTGCTCAACATGCCTTATGCAAATATTGCTAGTTTAAATTTAAATTTTGATTTTCGCAATAATTTTTTATGTTCTCACAATTTATCTTTGAGCATTTGCTTTGAAGTTTTTTTATTTTTGTTAACAAATTTGTTATTGTTACATATTTAAGGAATAATAAATTTATTAAGAAAAAATTAAAATTTATTGAACTTTTTAGAAGCAAATAACTCGATTGCCGATTGAGTTACACGAAGAATCAAAGAAGAGTAATTTTTTTTTGTAGAATTTAACGCTTTTTAATATTTTTTTATTATTTTAGTTGTAAGTTAAGCCCAAAAAAGTTTACTTTGATTTAATTAACACAAACAAGTGTAACTAGCGCCCTCTATTAGCAATGTTAAATTAGAGTGCAAATTATGATTCCTCATACCAAAAAACGTAAAATTGCCAATTTCCAAAAAGAAATATTGTGAAAACAAAAAATTATTGCGAAAATCAAAATTTATCTTGGAAACTAGCAATATTTGCCTAAGGCATGTCGAGCAAAATCATCATATTTTGAGGTCTAGAATCTACAGTTCAGAGATTGGACATTCTTAATGAATCACCCTGTATAAAAAAATAATATCTGACTTGTGAAACGACTCTGCTGTCTATGACATAATATATAAAACTTTTTTTGTATCACTTGACACAACTGATGTATCAAACTACGGAGTATAAGTTGACCACTCTGTAATTGTATTTTTTTGTTGTTGATTACTTATATTCTGTGATTTTGAATATACAGAGTTCATTATCCAAACTGTCATTTAACCTAATGGTTAAGATATACGTTATTGCATTTGGTACATTTGAACTACTGTTAACTTCCCATATAATCAAAGCTGATATAGAAATGGGAATTTAACTCATTAATATCAACAGACATATTCTTCTCTCTGGATGGTGATAATAGTTTCGTCTTTTTTTTGGGGGGGGGGGGGAGTTTTGAGGCATTGAACGTGATAATTAACTATCAAATACAATTTAATAATTTTTACTTAAAAATTCGTTATGAATGAACAAAAATAATAAGTATACTTGGTTATTGTCTTATGTAATTAATTTTGATGATCTGAAAGTGTATATACAGTGTGTTTTGAAATGGTTGTCACAATGGTTTTAACACCATCTATCAAAAAATTCCACACTTCTGAAAATTAATTTAATAGTCGATTTTATTATAAGAAATAAAGAATAAAGTTTAAATCGAACATAAACTTATATACAATTTTCTACAAACTAATAACCTACATATATCTAAAAAGTTAACACAAACAAAAGATATCTTAATGCATACTATATTTACAAAAATAGTTATCTCACGATTACCTTGATACTTTCGTATTTTACATTTTTTTAAACAAAATATAAAGTTATGTAGAAATTGTTTCTTCATATATACGATGAACTAAATTACATATCAAAATCAACTACACAATTAAATCAGTTATTTAATAAAAATAAGTGCTGATGATTAAAAAAAATGGGTCCAGAAGTGCCGATTTTTCGAACCACTTCGACAGTAAGTCTTAATTGTTTACATTCAATTAATGATTAAAAGATTCTAATTGCAAAAAAAAGCACTGAATGGGGTTCTGCCATGTGGAAATCACGCACTCTGTTTTTTTATGTACATTCACTTATCGACGTCCACTTTCATTCTTTCTCTTAGTCTCTTCGCCGGCGGCTCATCTATTTCTTCTTCCAAACCGGGCAGTTGAATTTTTGTGTCAGACGCTTCTGATGGCTGCAAAATAAATTATCATGAATATTTAGTATGAAAATAAAATATGTTGGGTTCTATTTTTCAAACCGGTTTGAGCTTTTTCATACATGTTACATACGACTTATTGGGAAATCATCTAAAATTATGGCATTATAATCAAAACTGAATTCAGGCGCATATACGTTTTATGCTTTATGTTGTTGCGATTCCAAATCACAAAAATAAAATTCCAACTTTTTGGATTCGCTGGATATGACAATTCGTATGAACAGATAAGATTTAGTAAAGAAAAGAATCTTGTTTTATAAAAGAACTCAAAGTAGGTATTGCTTGAGCATTTTCGTGCCTATCTCTCCCAACTTTTGAAATTAATTTAAATTTTTCATTCTAAAAACAAATATTGAATTATTTTCGTACACATACGAATGTTGGTACGAACATTTTTTACTAAAAAACCTCAATTTTTCAGTGTTTTACTTATACTAGCAACGGGACCACCCCGTATGTGAAGCTGGTAGAAGCGTAGTTTTTTATTTAATAGATGTATTGATAACAATCCCGATCTGATATTTATAAGAAGAATTACAATCATCATGAATATAAATTAGAAAATAATAAAAGTATCTTAAATAAATTTCATTTTCATAGGAGTGATCTACCATAATTTCACGAGATTATTTAGTTGCTAAATAATATTAAACTGAACACATTTTATGAATACACCATTATTATTATATATAATGTAAATTGTCAATTATACAAATCAATAATAATATGAATAAAGGCTAAAAGAAATAGTCAGTATAGCGATATAATATAAATATGAACATCGTCAAAACATGCTCTAAATATAAATACACAAAAATGTTGTATGGAGTAATACGCTCTAAATAACGGAGAATAAAAACAAGAGATATAAAATTCGCAACAAAAAGTTTTTTCGTGCAATTGCTCGCGAAGTCAGTATTTCGCGTCCTCAGCAGAGTCCGCGAAATTCAATTTCGCGGCCGTTACCCATAGCAACGGCTGCGAAACCAGAAGTCACATCCAAACTAGACATTTCTAAAATACTACAAAGACAAGGATTATTTTTTATTGAATATAGCTGAAATTACAACGCTATTGAGTTCAGGAGGAGTAGAAGGTACTGAAATAACGCTATCAGTAATTATTAGACATTTTGCGTTTTGTCAAGAACGGTCAAAATATTTTGTATATATTGAATCATATCATTTCCATACCACGCGGTGACGTTGTTGAATAAATTGAGCTGCTGTTGATTTTAGAGCAATAATATATTTATTCACAATTATCTAGTTAAATAATTTTAACGATTGCAGGAAAAATAGTGTGTTTGCTATGGGAACGAAACTTTTTAACGACCGACCTCAAGTTTATCTTGCCTCGGCCACAAGCGGCCTCGGCGATAACTGTTCTTTCGGTACGTTAAAAAAGTATTTCGCGGCCTAGGCATACAAATATTAATTAATGTCAAGGAATTTAGACATATAAAGTCAAGAAAACATAGTAGTAATCTGTGTAAGAATTTAATTTTTAAAAATTGCAAAGCGCTTTCGGCTATTAAGCCATCTTCAGTACTATACCTGCAAGTAAGTAATAAAAGTTGGAAAAATGTAAAATAAGAAATAAATAAAGAATTACTTACTCGTCAGGTATGTGGTACAAGAAACCTAATTAAAGGTCGACAACACATTAACGTCACAGACTGTCTTTAAATTTTGAACATTTCAAAATAAAATTTAATGTCTTCAACTACTACACGAACACGTGTTAGTAGAACGGAAATTGAAGTGACACTTCAATTTGAAATTAACAAATGACAATCTAAGTGAGCACAGAACTCAAGCTATCCAACATGAGTATAAAAATGACATTGTAAAATTTTGTGTAAATGTAAATATTAAAGAACCCATTTAAATTTGAAAAAATTGTTGTAAATCAAGTAATTCGGCAATGTCCCAAAACAGACATATGACCATTCAAATGTTGAAAGCATTGTAGACAATGGATTATATATATAATTATATATATAATATAACATATGCTCAATACAATCAAAATAAGTATTTATAATTTCCAGTTTAACTCTCCATTCGAACTCTCAAGTTCAAAAAAATGTCTCTGGCATTTCCAGGTTTTTCAGCTACAAAAAATAAGACATAATATCTTGAAGATTTATATTACTATAAATCAATACATACATTTATTATAAAGAATATTGTAAAAAGAAAAGTAGACTGTAGTAATATATGTTACCGTGAAAGATAGAAAGTAGTGAATGTCAACATTCGCCGGTGGATGTCGACAAATGTCAAATGCTTTGGTGAAAGTCCGAACATTTCTTAATTCTATTATACATTCGGACTTTCACCGGTATAATGTCGACAAACACAAATGAGGTCCGGTGATATCGGACACTGCAGGTCGCGACAAGTTTTTAGACGGTTCCAGCCCCTTGTTTCAAACACAAGGCTCATTTGAAAGAGTAAATCAGGACATACAAAATATGTTAACTGCTTGGATGCAAGACAATGATTCAAACAAGTGGTCAGAAGGTTTGCCGTTTGTCCAATTCACCCAAAACACAACTTATCACAAAGGAATACGCCAGAGTCCTTATGAAGCCCTGTTTGGCGTTAAACCAAAAAAGGGTATAACATCGTCATCACTCCCTCGCGGGCAAATTTCAAACATTGAGACCGAAGAACAGCTAGAAGCTTATGTTGAAACAGACATGGATAATGAAAATACCATTGGAGCTGATCCGCAACCTGACACGTCTTCATCTCAAGCACTGACTGATCCGCCACTTAGCACATCTTCATCTCAAGCACTGACTGATCCGCCACCCAACACATTTTCATATCAAGCACTGACTGAACAACACGAGCTAATTTCTTTAAAAAGAGTAGCTGCAAAAAATAATCTTTTACTTCAAGCAACAAAAATGTTGCGAACCTAAAAAAAAAAGTTTCCTCCTTCCCAAATTGGTGATACCGTAAGAAATCAAGTCCCTGATGTCGACCGTGGTCGTACAGACCCTCGAAATGTGTTAGCGGTTGTTGTTGTTGGAATAGAGGATTCAGACTTTTATAGATTAGCTAACAAAAATGGTACCTTGAAGCAGCTTTTCACCCGTAATCAGTTCGTAATTTGTAAAGAAAAGTTACTTTCCATGGACGAAGTTTCAACAAAAGAAATGTCGCTAAGAGAAGCAGCTTCTGCTAATTCAAAAAGTGGAGGGCAAGGCTATACACGTTGTAACTGCAAAAGGAAGTGTTCCACGACTAAATGCAGCTGTAAAAGCAAGGAACTTTTGTGCAATTCGAAGTGCCACGGTAGTTTAAGTTGTTGCAATAAATAAGATATTGTTTTTATTTATTATATTTCATTTCATATTTTTATGTACTACTGTTTGTTTTGAGTTCAACAAAGTCCTTTTTCCATATTATTTTAATAAATAAAGACCTATGGAATTTTTCGTTTTTGTTTAAAAAAAAAAAAATTCTTTTTAACATATTCCATGAGTGCTTCCTGAATGTCGACAATCGCCGGTGTAAGTTAGAAATAATGAAATTTCAATAATATTTCAGACACACGTCAAGCAGCGTTGAGAACGTTGACATTCACCGGTGTATCTCGACATTCACCAGATGTCGGTCTTTCACGGTAACATATATACTTAATAATAATTGCACAAAAACTTCAGTCAACAAAAACATTGATAAAAATTATAAGTTGGGCCTTGTTCGCGTATGTGTACAAAAAACACTGAAATTCTTGTTTTGATTATTAATATACAGGGTGAATTATGGATCTTCTCCTAAACAATGTTTCGTCATATATTTTCAATGATTAAGTCGATTTGTCTCATTTTTTGGAGAAAGTGTGTATTGGCAGAGAGAGTTCGGTAAGAACGTAAGATGAATTCCTTGTCTGATACATTGGAACTGCATAAATATGTCTTTGTTCAATATCTCACCATGTTTAGACAGGTAGAGGTAGTGGCACTGTAATTCCATTGCCTGTTCTGGTCATTCTCATTCCGTGAATTTTGTGTATCGTGTAGCTAACATCTGACATTCGCTGTGTCGTCATATTTGTTTGTTTTGCCGTATCTGATTAGAATTATAATTGTTTTCTCTTATTTTTCTCGTTATTTGTTTGTTTATTGTTTTGTAGGAGTTATTTGACTTTCTTAGAATTACGACTATTTTGAAGAGCATAAAACAACTTTGTTTGGCAGGAATGAAATGTGTAGGTATTTGTATTGTTAATAACCATTACTTGCATTCAAACTAATATTAACAGCATCAACACTATAATTTGTAAGTAGAAGGCTGTCAATTTTTCAAATGTAGTAGAACCATCTAAATGAAAGAGACAGTAGACAAAAAAGAAGCCCTGACTCTCATTTCACTGTCACCGTGACGTATCGCATAGACGGACGTTGCAAAAGCAAAAACTTAAAAAAGATGTAGAAAATGTCGCGTAACTAATTTTGTCGCATAACCGTTAATTTTCAAATTATGTTATTTGTAGCAAGATCCCCTTCTCAATAAACCAACGTGGCGACTGCGCCCAAATTAGTTTTAAGGAGTGATTTTATTGCCAATCACCTTTATTTTACATGTTCATCACCATTTTGTATTGTTGGATTTTTGCGACTGAATAAATTCGGAATAATTTCATAAAACACAACTATCCGATGGTATTTATATTGTCTACATGTTACTCGTTTAAATTCAATTTTACAGCCTTATGTTTGAAATTCCCCGACTTTCCCCTGCCTTTTTTGTGTCAACTATAAATTTCCTGATATTTCCAGTCTTTTTGAATATCATTTTATTTTTGCTGACTTTTCCAGGTTCTTTAGCAGAGTCCGAAACCTGTTAACCTGTAAATTTAGTTAATTTCCAAATAGTACCTAATAAGGATTGCAATTTTTTTAGCTTGAACTAAAAATTCTGTAAAATTCCGAATTTGTACTAATAATTCTTTGAAATTTCCCGGTTTAATTTGTAAATTAAGTAAAATCTCCAAATTAAACTGTATATTTTGAAAAATAATCAGTGTGGACTGGAAATTCTGTAAAACACCCAGGCATCAATTAAAAATTGTGTAGCTTTTCCAAAGTTAGCTGTAAGTTTTGACTGAGACTTCTGATAAATTGCCAGTTTGGAATGAAAAATATGTAAAATTCCCAGTTTTAACGATAAATTTTATTTAAATCTGTTTGGAGTGAAAAATTTGTAGAATTTCAAGTTTGAATTAAAAATTCCCAGTTTAAACTGCAAATTTTCCGTTTAAATTGTGAATTCTCAATTGCAAGTAAACACTGTGAATTGTATAAATTTATAGTTTGAACTGTTTTGGTAAAATTCTCAATTTATATAGGGAAATTTCCAATTAAAATTGAAAGTTTTGACAGAACCAATCTATACAATTTACAGTATAATCTCCAAATGTACAGTTTGAAGTAGAAATAAAATGTAGTATGCTATTTATTTTTAGATTTTCACAAGTTTAGAGATCATAGGAAACTTTACAAGAATTTCCAATATTCTGATAGCTTTCAAACATTTGAATTCCTTTCCCTTTCAATTTCTACACACTCAGTAGGAAGAACAAAAGTTTTCACATTACATCACAGTTTGCAGATATAAATAAGATTCACTACAAATTTGGATATTCGAGTTACTTTTGGAATAAAAAGAAATTTGACACTATTTTTTCAGCTGTCATCACCAATATAAAACTAGATTTATATCACAAATGAAATTGATAGTATGCTTCAAGTAATATTATAGAGAATAAATAAAATTAAAGAGAGGTTACCACAACATCAATATTAGTTTTATAATATAAACATACCTGAGCATCAATTCCATCAACATCAGCAAGCTAGATGTGAAAATATTATAAACTTAAAACTGTCTTCTAAATTTACTAATTATGGTAGAGGACGTTTTAATAGGTGAATTAGCAATTGGAATGAGACAAATACTGGGTGAATAATAAAGAGGTAGCCCATTGTAAACACTTCACGCTTTAACGGATTTTTAGGTAACGAAAAACGTATTGTGTATGGTGAAGAATGATCCTTTATTAATGTTTCTTTTTCCATACTTTACCGAATACTTCAGGTAAAAAAAAAGATGTACAATTTGAATTTTCTGACCCATTTTAACTGCAAAAATCTCGGAACTCAGAAACGATAGGGAGGTACGATTTCGATAAACAATTTCTTTTTATATAAATTTTTTTCAGTATATAGGAATCTAGAGGCGTCGATGTTAAAGTAGGTTTTGGAATTTTTATCGGGGATTTAAATTAAGATCATACCGCCAGAGCGGCGATAACTGAACTACTTCTTTGTACATTGCTGTATAACGTCAATTATCTTTTACGTACCATTTCCATTTTTTGATTGTAGTCTAGACGTTACCTTTGGCTTTTTTTATTGGAACTTTAGTTCTTTACGTCAGGTTAGTTTTGAGCGACCGTGGTTCGCGACGCAAAAGATCTGACCGTTACGTTACGTTGCTTCGTTATGTGCCTTACTTGCGTGCGTGTGCTCTCTCCTGGGTGTCTATCCACTAACAGTGAGAGCTCCTACGAGAATAAACACTTATAAAGTGCGCATGCGAGCTCTCTCGAAATTGCAAATTATGATACAGCCCGCATGCGCACTTTATAAGTGTTTATTCTCGTAGGAGCTCTCACTGTTAGTGAATAGACCCGGGTTAGGGAATCTCTGAACGAGCGACGGTGCTGCCACCTAGGGAGTCGGAAAATATACTAAAATTGCGGATTTAATCAGAGCATAATGAGAACTGTAACGCAGTAGGAAGATACTTCCACCCGCCATCCACTGTTTAACCTAACTCAACAACTTGTTTAAAGACGATTTTGTGGGTTAGCAGTACTTACATAATTTTCCAAATTATTGTTCTTCGTTATTGTAAATATATAAAATTATTCGTTAAGGTCGACAGGGTTTGTAAAGTTATATTAGTTTAATTTATTGTGGACTTTTTTATATCAATAGACAATGGCAACAAAATGCATAGTTAAGGACTGTAGTGTGAGGTGCACCCGGTAAGTTTTATTTTTATAATATAAAACATGTCTACATAACTGAAAAGTGACAAAATATTGAAGTAGTTACTCTTTTGTACAGCTTTAAACTTCCCAGCCATATTCGGTTTGGCTGGAAAGCCCTCGTTACTTTGGCCAGGACTGCTTTCTAGAAGTAGAAAAAGGCGAGGCGCCGAGGCATGGTATTGAAAAGGTTTTCTTTGCTATCCCTGTTTTTGCCTGGTAAAAATCTTTTTGTACATATATTTAAAGGAATTTAATTGATGAGTTTTATGTAACTCGTTATGCTATAATTTTTGCAGTCGTATAAGGTACCTAAGAAAAAATGAACACATAATTTTTATGTTATAGATATTCCATCCACTAGCCAGAAGTTTGAGGAGGAAGGATTGCAGGGTATTAAGCACGTATACAATGGTATGTATAAAATGAAATTTCTTCTGTCTGTTCCTTTTGTTGTAATATTTGGTTTGTTTAATGTCCATCAAAAACCAACTGAATAACAAATAACATATTTTAAAGTATTATATTAGTAAATAAATAAATTGTCTATAGATACTGCTCTACCTCACAGAAGGCATGAAACCCATCATTTCCCGAAGAAATGTACAAACATTTTTCAAAGGTGAGTAGTTTCGAGAAACAAATATGTAATTGTTCACAATCACAATATATGTGTTTGAGCTATACGATTAAAAATATCTGTACGTAACTACATAATATAATAATACATTAGTAATGATAGTCATGATCTTGTAAATTGTTTTTTAAATAGTGTGCACATTTCAGTTACTTAGCTGTGTTATTAGCAAACTGTAGATGGATGTTTTTTTTTCTTATTATACATCTGCCCACAGAAACAGTTGCTGATAGAAAAAACTATTTTTTGATTTGTATGAAAAATTGTTATGCTTTATTAATATATTTGGAATAGGTACATTTGACAATTTACTCATATTACTTTCTTTATTTGCAGTAGACGGAGCATCAACGAAAAAAAATTACCACAGGACAGTGATCCTCATGAGAAGACTTAAAGCACACAAAACACAAGAGAGACAGACAGGATCACTTACTTGGTATAATTATAAACATTGTCTTTTTTAATTATATTAAGGAAGTGAACCGTGTTTTCAAAGGTATTGACATGAGAGTGATCAACAGAGATGCTCTATTTCAAATAACCCATAATAAATATCTTAAACGCTGTAAGAGACCAGAAAGGAGACCATTATGAGTTATTTTGAAATATATCAGATTTATGATCAGTCTTTTGTCAATATCATTCAAAAGACATGTCAGTATAGGTTTTCTTTTTTATGTTCCTTGTATATTCATTATTTTATTGGTACTTTTTAGTATAATTTTTCTCTTTAGCCCATTTTTTAATTATCTTCTCATATTTGTTTATTATCTAATTACTAAAAGTTATTTGTTTGAAAACAATACCTCCTTCTCCTATTTTAGTGATTATTGATTTTCATCGACTGTTTGTGATTTTTCACCTTCAATAAGTATATTATATTTGATTATTTTTTTACTCCACAATATGCATCTTGTTCTGTATTTCAATAATAAAGGTCAAAATAATATTCTACATTTATTGTAATTCTAATATACTCACCACTCCTATAAATAAAAAAATAAGTGAGATTAGAAAGGTAGAGTTTTCAATTTATGAAAATTTCGAAAAAATATGTCAATCTATTTCATTTTCTACCTTTCCAAGCGATTCCATGATAGTAGTCACTCCTAAGAAAATAATATGTCAACAAGAACACGAAAAAGAAATACTTACTTGAACATCTGTACCAAGAGGTCCGCATCCTTCGGGTTTCTTAGGTTTAGGTTTTTTCTGTCTTTCGTTATTGAGCATATTCAATGTAATACCGGATTTTAAATTTGGCTGATATTGAAGTTCGGGAGGTAGAAATACTCTGGTGTTGAAGAACTCCGGTTGCGGTATGAAATACATTAATGGAATGCGTGTCTCACTTGGAAAATCTTTTATATCGTAATTTGTCGATCGGGTAAGTAGAAGGCCGGATGCGAGATCACAAAGTGCCCATATTTTCTAGATATCCACAAAAATTACATTTTAATACATTTAAATTAATTTTTCACAAATTAAATATAGAGTATCTTCGATTAAGGTTGTATTATCGATAATACAATGGGCCTTTTCCTTAATTTATTTTTATTGGTTTAAATTGAAGTATTTCATGAAAAGAAGATCCCCTTATTTTTTTATTTTTCTTTGGAGCTTCATTTCTATCCTAAAAAAAGTATCAAAAGTGCGGAAAGCAGGCGCGATTTTTGAACGTGACGTCACTCCTCCCTCCTTCGTGACGTCAAAGAGCCTACGACCTTGAAAGCGAGAGATCGTTATTTCCATAGGATTTGTAAAGTTTGTTTACCTGGTTTTTGATTTTGACATCTCATGTAACCTCGAAATTGATATTGATATTCTCTTTCATTTTGGATTATTTGTTTTTGTTAAAATAACAAGATAAATTGCCCAATCAAAATATTCATTTACGTTCCTCGAGATGAAAACAGACGAAAATTATGGTTCGAAAAAGCAAAAGCTCGGAAGAAGTTGACCAAAACGAGCTGTCAACGAAAAATAGAAAAGTAAATATTCTCTGTTGACATTAAGAGTTTGGGTTCTTAAGGTATCTGAATTCAATTCTCATGCCAGATTGGCAAAATTGACAGTTGACAGCTGTCAATTCACTGTCAACGAAGAATAGAAATGTGAATATTCTCTGTTGACATTGAGAGTTTGGGTTCATGGGGTATCTGAATTCAATTCTCATGACAGATTGGTAAAAAAATAAATATCCTCTTTTTACATTGAGAGTTTGGGTTTTTGGGGTCGCTGAATTCAATTCTCATGTCAGACTGGCAAAATTGTCGGTTGACAGCTGTCACTGTTAACGAAGAATAGAGAAGTAAATAGTCTCTTTTTACATTGAGCGTTTATGTTGGCCAACTCACTAAATTCAATTCTTTTTAGAATTGGAGAAAATGGTAGTCGACAAACTCTCAATAACAAAAGAGAATATTTTCTCTATTCTACTATGAAAGTGAATTGACAGCTGTCAACGAACAATTTGTCCAATCTTATATGAGGATTGAATCCAGTGACCTCAAAAACATTACCCTATATATTAGAATTAAAATATGCTTTTGACATCTGTAAATAGTATTGAAAATGAATAGTTTTACAACGGGTCGCGTAGCGTAGCTGCCAATGTTGGCACTTTGTGCCCATGGAGACTTTTGATCAGGATGACAAAATCTACAACATATCAAAAACTCAGACATCGAATTAAAACATTCAATTTTTCAAAACACCCTGTAATTCGAACAGTAAAGAGGCTGGACCCCTTAATCTTTTTATCATTTTGTCCAATTTTACGAGAAGTATCTACATGTAAACGTTGTAGGTGTCATTTGAAAACACCCTGTATTTTTCATGGGTCGAAAGTACCCAAATTTGAGATTTTTCGAACCTTAAAAAATTCATATCTTTGGAAATATCAACTTTATCGTGAAAAGTCATAGAATCTTTTTTATTGGTATTTCAATAAAGAATGTGAAAAAAATTTGTCCGGTTAAAAAATAACAATTCCTTGCAATTGCTTAAACAATTTCGGTTTAAACAATATGGCACCGGGTTGCCCCATGGCAACATGTATTTACATCATCAGTAGGGCAATTTGATGAGGATCGCATGAAAAAATACAAATTATTTGATGTTAAATAAAAAAAAATACTCACATAATTGATGGAATCGTCATCGGGTCTAACAGCATCCTTGTGATTTTTCATTTTTTCTATCAAATTTTTATAAAATCCATAACTAAAGTAATCACTCTTAACAACTAACGGTTCTAAAATGAACCAAAGACACTGTTTCGCTTTCGTAAGTTCTTGTACATCATCCCATTTGGTTAAATGTGGATCATGCGCTAAAATTGGTACAGCAAAAACGAGCATGTAGTCCGGCAAAATGTGAGGCAGTTGGCTTAGCGCTTTGTCCGCTTGTCCTGTTCCCATCGTCAATGTTTTCACATAATCCCTACGTCTATTGATGTCCGCTATCATGTAATTTCTTATGGTTGTTCGTAAACGGTTTTCTGGTTCTCTTCCGGCTAGTGCGTAATAACCCATGAAATCCAGAGGCAGGCATTTATTTGGCAATCCTTTGTTTAAACCTGAAACGAATTGTTGTTAACCCGACAGTTTGTTTACAGTTTACTTATATTTTTCATTGTTATTAGAATTATGTTTATAAATCTTTATAAAAAACACGAGCACTTTCAAAAATTGGTCGAGATGTGGTAGAAGACCTCAACTGAACTTAGATTAGATTTGATGAGGTGACTAATCGTCCTATTTCACTGCGACCACAGCTGTCAAAGATACTTTGGGTGTCTAGTAACTTTAAAAAAAAATAATTTAAATACACTTGCGCTCCAAAAGATTAATGCACCACCTTAAAATTATAAAATGTTTTGTTATCCTTTTCAAAAATACTCATAAATTAATTTTTATACACCTGGTATCAACTTTTTTTGGCAGTGCTTAAATTTATCGATATCTTTTTTTTGATAATTACAATAATAATTTGGAAAATAAGAAATAAACCAATGTAAGACACGAATCGTGTTTCTTTAAATATTGTTTTTCAACAAAGAGTATTAAATTTGTTTATTATGGAACGAGAAAATAGAAATTTGACTCGCGATAAATGTGCCCCAGCCGTTCTAATACGGGAAGATGGCTTGAGCTACCGAAAAAGAGGTAATGTGAATCATAACTAACTCACTGGTACTACAAAGATTTCTAGGGAGAGATTAGGCCGGTAGAGCAGGACAAGGAAGGAATCGTATCACAACACCAATTTAAAGCCTGGTCCAGACACAACGTCTTATCGAATCAGACAAGTCGTATCAAGTAAAACGGCGCGAAATAAGGTTGTACGATAAGTCGAAAATTTGAAGTGCGAGGCATCATTTTATGAAAATTGATTCGATAAGTTGGAGCGTGTAGACAAACTTTCGTTTTATTGGAAATTGTTTCAGTATATTTCCGTAGAACGTATTGCACTGCTTGTTGCTTTCTATGGAGTGCCGTTTTGGTATTTAATAACATCGTTTTAAAAACAAAAATATCTCTTCTTTCAAAAATGTTTATTCCCTAATTATTCTGTTAATGAATTAAAATTATGTTTTTCATAATAATAATACAGGAATTTCCATTATGAAAAACATAATATAAATTGCCGATTTAAAATTATGAAATACATAATAAAAATTCATGAATTAAAATTATGAAAAACATAATAGAAATTCAATTTCCATTATGTATTGAGGTTGCCTATACTAATCTAATGCAAGTACCTGAAATCGTATAGTAAATGCATTACTGCAGAATAGGCAACCTCAATACATAATGTAAATTGAATTTCTATTATGTTTTCAATAATTTTAATTCTTGAATTTCTATTATGGTTTTCATAATTTTAAATCGGTAATTTCTATTATGTTTTTCATAATTGAAATACGTGCACGCCATAGCTTTCTGTGTACGTATTGGCAACTATTTTGCAATTGAAAATTTAAAAGCGATATGTCAGATCTTCGTCAGAGCTGCATAGAGTTTTTAAGAGAATTTATTGAACTCTATCGTAGTTTTCCTTGCTTGTGGCAAGTTAAAAGTGCCGAGTATAGTGATCGAAATAAGAAGTCACAGGCAACCATTCCCTCGACCATCTCAATCTTCGTTTCTTCTTATTCTTTTTGCTTTTTATTGCAATGCAAATAGCACAGAGCGACCAAAGAAGCGCTTCTTCCATGACCGAAAACGTTTCGAAACTAAAATTTCACCGATTAGTTGGAAACGTATGGACGCGATATCTTTTGTAATTTTTGTCGAACGTTTTATCGTTCGATAAGACGTTGAGTCTGGACCAGGCTTAAGATAGACTTTTAAGAATTTCGACGATGCATGGGCGTACGCAGGGGCCCCCCTGCTTCTCAAAAGCCGTTAAAAATGTTCCTTATGGTGTTAACAATAATTTTTTTTGTATTGTTTAAAATATAAAAATGATAAATTTAAAAAAATTGTATTCATTTATATTTAATTTATTTAGTAAGAGAGAATAGGGGTGCCATGGGCTCATGGGGAGATATCCCTCCATTTGAGTCAAAATAAGTAGTAAAAAATGTAATAAATAATGAAATTTCCCACGGTGGAGGGAGGCTTGTAAGGGTTTATTCCCTTGCATTGGGTGGTCGCTGAAACTACCCCGGCTTGCCCCCCTGCTTCGATTCCTACGACGATGTGTTACGTTTCATAGCCTACGAATTCAAATGCAGGAGGCACATAGTCTACAAATTAGTGTTGAAACTGTTAGGTCACGCTTAAGAGATTCCAAGTCCTAGGATTGCTGCCCGGGGTCATATATTATTGTATCCGAAGAGAATGACTACGTTTTGCCAGAGAATACAAAAATTGGGTTAAGGCTTACTGGGAATGTGTGTTCTTTACAGATGATTGTCTGTACAATAATGATCGACGTATTCGTATATGTCGACGACCCAACGAACGTTATGCCCAATGCAACTTCTCAAACACCACGTTATTTGAAGGAGGATTAATTATGGTGGTATTTCTTTGACACCACGCACGAACCTAATGATCATAAATAATGGAAGTATAACAGTATACTAGATATCTTACAGCTGCATGTAGTACCTTTTGCTCCATATATTGGCGAACGTTACTTGTTAAAGAATATAAATTACCTGGAAGAGATTGGAATTAATACTATGTGTGGCCATCCCATAGTCCAGGTCTAAATTCTATAAAAAACTTATGGTATATCCTTAACAGGCGATTCAATAACCTGGAAGAGGTGGGGGAAGGTAAATTGAAAGCTGGGAAGAATTGGAACAAAATGAATTAAGGCAGCTTGTTTTAAGTATGGGTCGACGATGTCATGTGTCATGCCGTTATTCGTGCGAGAATACACTCGTTATTTTGAACTTTTATTTTTGAGTTTGTTTCGCTTACTGTCAATTTCGAATTTTCCTTTTATTTCTTCAAGAATTTTCATCAGATGCTGAATTTCAATATGGATAGTAAATTATAGTAATAAAATGTGGAATAACTCTAAAAAAGTTTTTTTTTTATATGAATTAAATTGAATTAATTTGGAGAAGTGTATGTCATAAACACCTCGATTGAAATGAAAATTGACGGGTTCGAGGGTTTTCCATATTTGTGATAAATAGCGGAGTTTCCTAGGGGGTGAGGCTTAATACCCGCACCGTATATTATTCTAGGGTAGGTATTAGGGACTTAGGGATTTAATTAGGTGGGAAAAGTGGCGACGGATAACAAATAAAGCATAAAACTACAAGTCTCAACGAGTAAATTTTTTTAGATTACGATTTTTAGTGATTTCTCGATCTTAAATCGCCCGTAGCAAAAAAAAGCATTTCTTGCAAAAATGACAGGAGTTATTTTTGACCAAATTATCTCAAAAATGTGTTTTTGGTATTAGTCCAGTAACTGAACACCTGAAAATACTATCGAAAGCTCCTGAAAAGTAGTTGAAGACTTCACTTTGGGCTTAATTTGTAGGTCAGGTAGGTAAAAACACCTACGAGGAAACGAGAAAAAACTTAACGCTATTCGGTCTTATTAATAAACACGGAGTAACCTGAGACTAACTTTATTCCATGCTTAAACCACCAGTTTGACAGATACGCTATTAATAAACTCATATTAGACAAGGAATAGGCTACTCCGAGGTTAGTCTGGGACTAACTTTGGTAATAATTTTAATCCATGGAAATAGGTAGTTTAAGCTCGGAATAACCTTCGAATAAATATAACCTTAGTTTTGTTGAACTGTCAATTGTGGTATTATAAATGTCATATCCTAATTCGAAATTTAGTTTGTCGTTTTTGCATTATCAGTTCGTATTATTATTCAGTTTATTTTTATCAATTATGTATATTTACTAAGTATTTGCTTTGGTTCAGTGAGTAGTAATTATTTTGCGATGGAAGAAAGGGATTATTATTTGGAAGATTTGAGGAAAATGGAAGAATTGGAAGAAGCAGAAAATATTCGTCCGATCAGAAAAATTAAATTTTATAAAATTCGGGCTAATCCCTTAAAAACATTGTTAGAAGAGGAATTGAAAGCTATAAAATTAAATGGTTTTAAATGAAACTAACTGTTTCTAAATGACTCCACAATATATTTGAAAAATTGTGTAAATTGCAAGTAAATTATTGACAATTAAAAATAAATTTTTTTATCAGTTTTTATTTAATTTTTCCATTTCTTTTTGTTGCAAAAATTTTTCATGTTCTTTGCGTTGTATAGTAATCTGGAATTTCTCCTCAGCACGCCTTTTTTTGATTCCTTCAATTTGAGTAAGAGTGAGTTTTTCAACAGAACTCCTACTAAATATATATAACTAGGTATTAACAATAAAAAGCGTGAAGAAAATTCGGAAATACTACTTTGAACACAAAATACAAACAGAGATAATTATGAGATTTTTTGAAATGAATGAACAGAGTACTGACACATGTCACAATAAAAAACAGAACAGATGTCACCATAACGTCACTTTATTGGTCAATTCCTACCATACAACTGTGAATCTTCCTTAAGTCATGTCAAAACCCAGTAATAAGGAAAGAGTAACTATTACCTCCTTAGTCGGAGTTTATTAATAGCAATTGTATCACTTCTTTAAACCTACGCTAGTCTCAGAGTAACTAGTCTCTGACTAATCTAGGAGTAAGGGCGGAGTAAGAAATTTTTATTAATAAGACAGATTGAGTTTACGGAAGGGGGGGGGGGGGAATGGCCCCCTAAACCCTGAAAAACGGATTTCTCGCTTATATCTGGCTTAATATACAAATTAGAGAATTTCTCCTTCGGTAAAAATGAAGATCGTCTTATTATCTATAAAAATGGTCGTCATCATTTTTTCCGAAAATTTTATAGTTATCGAGATAATGAGACCTAACAGTCTCCTCATTTTAAGCTGCTGCTCTGCCTGTAGGAATTCTGCTGTCTATGCATTAACTTTTAAGCGGGCGGACGAATTTATTGTTCCATAACTCGGCAAAAAATTGACATTTCAAAGTTCATCACAATGGGAAGAACCGTAGCTATCATTCCATGTGACTTGCAGCTCGTTCATACTTGACAAAAATATTTAAAAAAGCTGTCTAAAGTTTTTTTCCACAAGATTTTGATACTATTTCATTGATTTGTTCATATTTTTTTAAAAAATAGTCTTTCAACCTAATTTTTTTTCATAATGGAACCTTAGGAGGTCTTGAATGATCTCAGAAATTTTTTTTTAATATCTTTCTTGCGTTTTGATAAATCATTGATTTGTTTATTTATTTATTTGAAAAAAAAAAAGTCCGATTTTTACCGGTGTGATCAATTAACCTGATTTCTGGAAAATGATTCAAAATCAAAAAGAATATTCAAAAACTAGACACTCTAAGCTTTAAAATGATGTGCATTGAAAAGCAATACAGTGCTTTTCAGATAAAAGTATCCACCTTTAATAACTTTTGTAATACTGGTATTTGGAAAAAATCCAAAAACACGTCAATTTATGTTGGAAGGGGCAAGCATTATGGCTTATTTATACTTACTGGAAAAGCCACCCCTTCACCCCTAGCAGCATCCCCTTTATTTTTTTAAATTACTTTTCATATTTTTTATCTAAAATTTGGATACTCCTCTTTGAGCTGATTTCAAAAATGTATAATACTTGTAGGTTAAAGTGGTTAGTTTATGAGATAAACAATTTTTCTTTTAAGAGCACAAATTTTACTTATTATTTACTTTCACCTTATTTGCCTGTACTAAAATGGGTTGTACAACAGTTCAAACTCTTTAATCTTTTTAACTGTGCTATTTATTATGAAGTTACAATAAGTGTTCAAAATGAGTACCATTCACTTCCATACAATGGTATAATCTATTTTGAAATGCCTCTCTGACATTGCTTAATACGGCTGGATTTAATTGTCGACATTCATTTTCTATCCTCTCTCGTAAATCATCCAGAGATTCTGGTTGGGTAGCATAAACTTTTATTTTTAAATACCCCCATAAAAAGAAGTCTAGGGGTGTTAAATCCGGTGACCTAGGTGGCCACTCCATCATCTGCCCCCTTCTACCTATCCAACGAGCGGGGAATGTTTCGTTTAAAAATTGTCGGACAGGCATAGCATAGTGTGGGGGAGCTCCGTCTTGTTGAAATACCAGTAAATCTTCGAAAAGGTTATCATCATTTTCTATTATTGTTGTAATACGTGGGTCAACCCCTTCCCTGAGTAACTCAAGATATGATTCACCATTTAAGGATACCACACCAAACGTTTAACTTTTGGGGATGTTGTGTATGGAATTCACGCATAATATGTGGATCACTTTCAGCCCAATATCTGCAATTATGCCTACTTACTAAGCCATTTAATGAAAATGAGCATTCATCAGAAAAGCAAATATTGTTCAACAATTGTGGATTATTATTGATAATTTGCGTCATTGATTCGCAAAACTCTAGACGACGATCAAAATCATCTTCATTCAACTCGTGCACCAACTTAACTTTGTATGGGTGGTACTTGAATTTATGTAGAACTCGGAAAACTGTAGAAGATGAAACACCGATCACTCTACTTATTGTTGACAACGATTGGGGTTGTTGAGCCTCTAAGCTGACTTGCCCTAAAATTGCCACTTGGATTGCTTCGTTATTTACGAGTCCCTCTCGCTTATGCACTTTATTGCAAACAGACCATCATAAAATTTGTGCTCTTAAAAGAAAAATTGTTTATCTCATAAACTAACCACTTTAACCTACAAGTATCATACATTTTTGAAATCAGCTCAAAGAAGAGTATCCAAATTTTACATAAAAAAGATGAAAAGTAATTTAAAAAAATAAAGGGGATGCTGCTAGGGGTAAGGGGGTGGCTTTTCCAATAAGTTTAAATAAGCCATAATTCTTGCCCCTTCCAACATAAATTGACGTGTTTTTGGATTTTTTCTAAATACCAGTATTACAAAAGTTATTATAGGTGGATACTTTTATCTGAAAAGCACTGTATATTGGATGATAAGTTTTTAAATCGCGCTTGTTCCACAGACTGTACAGAACTCCGAAAGTGGCTGAAAAATGTAAATAAACAAATCAATGTTTCATCAAAACGCAAGAGATATTAAAAAAATTTATCTCCCAAGGTTCCATAATAAAAAAAATTAGGATAAAAGACTATTTTTTTTAAATGAACAAATTAATGAAATAGTTTCAAAATCTTGTGGAAAAAACTTTGACCGCTTTTTTAAATATTTTTGTCAAGTACGAACGAGCTGTAAGTCAAATGGAATGATAGCTACGGGTCTTCCCATTGTGATGAATTTTGAATCATCGGGAAATGTCAATTTTTTTCTGAGTTATGGAACACTTCGTCCGCCCGCTTACAAGTTAATGCATAAACAGCAGAATTCCTACAGGCAGAGCAGCAGCTGAAATGAGGAGACTTTTAGGTCTTATTATCTCGATAACTATCGAATTTTCGAAAAAAAAATGATAGGAACCATTTTAGTAGATAATAAGACGATCTTCATCTTTTACAGGAATAAAAATTCTCTAATTCGCATATTGAGCTAGATATTAGCAAGAAACCCGTATTCCAGGGTTTAAAGGGCCATTTTCCCCCCCTTCCGTAAACTCAATCGCGTTAAGTTTTTTCTCGTTTAAAAACACCTGCCGTGACCTATGAATTGAGCCCAAAGTGAAGTCTTCAGGGACTTTTCAGGAGCTTTGTCCCTTCATTTACTGGACTATATCTATTTGCAATTTATTTGTTAATAACAAATTACTGCTCAATAGTTCAATCCACCTATTGCAATAGGTTTCATCCTCGTACATCTTCATGGTCAGTGATGCTTCGATCGATTCCACCTATTAACATACTTTTACTTCGCATTGGTCATTCTGAGGTACTTTAGTTCTTTTTGCCTGAAAAAAATATGTTTCTTCCCGTACCGATGATAAAACTCAGGTTAAGGCTTAATGCCTTTCTCTGATAATCGAACAGTAGGATATTAGTCTTCCTTAAACTTCATTAACTCCGATAATGAGTCATCCCTTGATTTATGTTTTCTTATTGATACAGCAGCTCATTACTAGATCTTTAAACAATGGAAACAAGTCAAACTGACGTCAATCAGGGTATTCTTAAACATAAATTTGTCTTTTGACAATTGAGAAAGGTGAATATTGGAAATAAGTAACATTTAAATGGTAAGAACTAAACAATACAAACAAATACCAACCTTTATGTAACTTGGTTGCGAAAATTTCTCGAACTTGTTTAACTTCATCTGTCATAAGTTGAGATAAATTATAGAATTGTTCAGCGGTGTACTGATCTCCGACGCCTTTCTGTTCGCAAACTTTCAACATCGCACATCCAGCAGCTAACCTCAACCAAGACATTTCAGCTTTCGACAATCGCCCCGATTGTAAAAGATCACCTTTGTGTAAGATGAAAGCGTTCAACATTCTGAAGGTTTTTTGAGCAGAAGCGGTATCTTGCTTGAGACCCAGAAGCCATCTTGCCATCGCTTTCAAACCTTCTACTTTGCATCTTGTTTCTTCGGGCAATTCGTCTTCAGAACACCAAGAATCACCGTCAGTGTCAACTTCTGTGTCTCGACTTTCTTTCACTAGGAGTTCTTTTACAATCTTTGAGGAAATAATAATTAATTAAAATTGAGCAAGTAATTCGAATTCTTTAAAAGTGTAACATATACATATTAAAAATAAAAATTCTTTCATACAATCAACTACGGGTTTCACAATAGTACATTGTTTACCGGGTAGGAAAAGCTTAACATTCCTGG